>JAHZMX010001573.1:0-23306 GCA_027743895.1 Seira musarum | reverse complement strand
CCGACTCAGCTTCCGGTTTTGGTTCACTTGCAGCTCCTTCCGGCTCCGAAGTTGGCTCTTTTGTACCTTCTGGCTCTGCTTCTGATTTCGGTTTGCTGCTTCCTTTAGGTTCTGATTCAGGTTCACTGATACTTTCAGGCTCAGGATGAGGTTTCCCCTTCGGCTCACTCGTTCCTTTTGGTTCGGGTTCACTGTTCGTCTCTGGTTCGGGAACGGGTTCAGGTTCGCTTATTGATTCAGGTTCTGATGAGGGTTCTTTAGTTCCTTCTGGTTCGGACTTGGGCTCCTTTGACTTTGATCCCTCGGGTTCTGGTTCCGGTTCTGGATTTGGTTTGGATTTATTTTTGTCTTTTCTATTTTTCTCGTTCTCCGCATGCGCACGCTGAATATTCATGTTCATGGACATAGCTGACTCGGGCTCTGCTTTAATTTTTTCAGGCATTTTTAGTGGTTCCAGTAAAGTGGGATTCGATTTTGATTTGAATGATTTATTTCTTGTCGCTCGTTTTCCTCGTGAAACTTTGTTCTCCTCCACAATAGGCATTTCTTGACAACTAGCCATGTCAAAATATTTAAAAAGTCATGCAAATTTTTGCATATGAAAATCAATTCGTTATGTCGGTATGTACCTTTGATTAAGAGACGATGGCCTAAAGCCTAATGCAATATATGACGTTCCATTCACAATCAATACAGCTTCTATTTCAGATTCGTCTGCTGAAGCTGCAGAAATAATCTGCAAAATATTAAATCGAATACCGATACAATTACAAATAGTCGATTGATATTTTGCAAATCATTTACTCGACTCTCATCTATGTATCTTACCTTGTGGTAGAGTTGCACTCTATCAGACAAGCTTGTCTTTTTGTAACTTGATAATTGCAAATTTTTCGGTGTTGGAAGTGTGACCTTGTTCTGGAGCTTGCAATTGGGCCCATGAGCTCCAGCAGAGCAAAAACATTGCTTCCTGGGAAGGGACGTGCCACCAATGTCAATGCATTTTCCAGAACCACAATCGCCATCATTGACGCATTCATCTTTGTACTGACATCGTGGTCCCCAAAAATCTATTCAAAAATGAAGTTCAAGTTATGCTTTAAAGCGCATGAGAAATTGAATCTTAACGCTTCGTAAACTTTGCAAAAAAAATATTAAAATGGTGAAGAAAAATTCGACATTTGACATTGATTTGACAAGTTCATTGTTGCATTTTTTAAATTTACCAACCTTTGTTGCATTCGCACATCGAATCGGAAATTGGCTTGCCACGTCCAAAACAATCTTCTTTGTATTCGCTTGCTTTTACAATTGATACATCCGCACAACTCCAATAGCCATAATCTAATTTAAATTATACATAAATTTTGCAAAAAAAAAACGATTTCAGAAAATTTAAAAGCCAGAATTTTGATGCACCTTTCCATTCATTGGCCACTCTGAGAAACCGAATTGTGCAATCATCACATGTCTCATCGGGCACCTTCATTGTGTACCATTGAGCCCTGTATAAAATACAAACTGTCAACCGTCACATCCGTTGGAATTTGCACTCATAAATTTTAAGTATGTAATCAATATCTTACGTAGGGTCACCGGTAACATGATCTTCTTCTGACTTTGGTTCAGACAATTTTTTCATAAACCTTTCATTCTTATCCAGTAATTCGATCCTAAAACCGCCCTATATTAATTTAATATGCTTATTTAATTTATCTTTATTTGAGATTTATTTCGTTTTATTTATTTTTATACCCGATGGGGATATGACAAATGCCATGTGACATTGATCATCGAGCCAGCCTTTAAGGTTGTCTTGATTTGCCCTATTAAAATTTATAATGGTAAAATAAGTAGGTAAAAAATGAAATTCTTAAGTAAAAAAGGTCCCATTTCCCACCTTTGGGCATCCCACAAGGTCCCTTCGTTCGAACATAATCTAAAAAGTCCAAATCAAGTTGCCTCGCTGGAGGGAACGTTAGAGCAGCATGGGAGTTTACATTTTTTATTAAAAGGGACGCTACTACAAACACAGTCACCGTCCACGTCGAAAGTAAAAGGAATGCTCCCATTTTTCACTTCACAATTCACAAGGAGATCAAATGAATCACTTTTTTAAGGAGAGATTTTTGCACATCCAAATCCAAATCCAAACTCGAAGAACTGAAACTGCGCGTGTGGCAAAAGCCAAGAACTTAACTTGGGTTGTGTAAAATATTACATAATTGCAAATTAAATTCCATGCAAAAAAACGGTTATTCAGTTTGTTACTGTTACGCAATGCCGTTCGAATTATACGTAATTATTTGCTAATTTTTTAAGTTATATAGTCGCCAGTTAAAATTACTCCTGGATTGCATTTGCATCTGCGATTAAAAATAATTTTAGGGTTTAGCCGGTAATTTAACTGAAATGTTGCATTCCGACTTTCGACTGAAAAGTTATTTTGCAATTGGGGAAAAGTGAGTCGAGTCACTTAATATTTGCTTGTAGATTATCATGAATGATGACACCCAGAGGCCTACTTTTCCCATTGAATGATGACACGCAAATGCTGGAGAAAAACTCTGATTCCATTGTACTTTGTTACTCCTCACCTCACATCATCAATTTTTTTTTTTGCATGTCGTCTTTTGTTTGTACTTATGTAGCAAAAGCTGTGACAGTGTCATAGAATGAAAAAGCAGTCATTCATTTATTCACGAGAGCGACATTTTTGCAATAAAAGGGGACGAAAAAAAATGGAGAGGGAAGTATGGTTGCATGCATGACATGACATGACAAAATAAAAAAGTGCTTGGATATTTGGTGTCATGATCATGATACGATTGGACTGGAAATAGAACTGCAACACAAATATAGCTTAATAAAAGGAATTAAAAATTAAAAGCTTTCAATTCAAACGTAGGTGTAGTGAGGTCAATTGTTTTTTTTTCTTATCAATGCAATGGTAGTACTAGCAATCAATTTAAGGTAATAATGAACTCATTCAAAAATTACAATCCATTGAAATTCAAAGCGGATTGCATGTCGTAATGTAATGGTTTCCTCTTCAAATTTTGTTTCCGAGAGTAAAAGAGTGCATTTTTTAACGAGACTTTTGCTGAAACGCGTTTGATGAATGAAAAAAAAATTGCATTTTTTTCGTACTCGTATGACATGACAATACATCAGCATTCAACAAGGCTTGCAACATCAAAAATGATGGATTGGATTTTTTAAATAATTTTTAGGGCAAATAAAAATGAGTGCAATGGAAAATGTGCAATGGACTCTTGGATGGATCAACCTAATTTCATAAAAACAAAAAAAAATTCCACTGCACAAAAATTGAAAATTTAACCTCGGTTTCAAAATGTCAGGAAGGTGATGGGGAACAATGTAATAAATGAAACTATTTATTTTAAAGGGCAAATAAGCAATAAATCCTTGTACACTGACAAATCCAATTAAAACCGTGTTCGATCCTGTGGAGGTGAAGAATGATGTAATAATGCACTTGAAATAATTATGTTACCTTCATTTTGAATAGTTTAATTAAAATACCCCTCTTGACATAATTCAATATTCAATGGACATTGTTATTATTCATCAATTCTTTAATGAGGAAGAAGGGGATATACAGCTCTATAAAAAGCGTATCTTGTTGCCCCAACTCCAGTTCCAAAACTGCTCGATTTGGCCGATAACGGCTGGAACTGGATCTTCATTTGTTCGCATGAGTCCCCCCTTCCCAATTTACATCTCGCTTCCCGGGGATGGTAATAATGACCACGAGGACAATTAAAGAGGAATTTCTTTCCAGTAATGCACACCACTACTGCTTGACAATCCTTTGCAACGGGGAAGAATCCATTGGATGATGATGAAGGGCACTTGGAAAATTTCGGCCAATCTGGAAGAGGAAACGTCCCATCCCCACTTCCCCCAGGAGCTGGTGCTGGTTGGAGCATATCCGGATCTAAGGGGAGTTCATCAACATTTTCACCTTCTGGTCGATCATTTGGCAGATTTGTTTCAAGACAATAGGGGTTGTGGGGTGGTCCACACATACTTGTTTCCTAATTAGACATATTTATTGCAAAAAGAAAAGGTAATTGTTTTCATGGACTTCAAATAAATCTGCTTCTAATGAGGGAGGATTATGTAAAGAACCTTGTCAAAAGCCAATCCCTCGTTGCATCTAAATCTGCTTGCAATTCCCGCATGACAGACCGTATATTCGGCGCAATGTCGAGGACTCGCGAATGTTCCGTAGGGTTGTTCGCATCCTTCATCCAAATTTTCTTGAGGATCTTCACAAAAAATAAATCTTCATAATATTTTTTTTTCAACTTCAAAAGTTGGAATCGATATAACAAGATTCCGCTGCATTCATTTGCCATTTAATCCGCTTAACTTTTTTTTCGGACAAATCCGGTTATGTTCATGTTAATTACTCAAAAAAAGGTTTCGCTTCACGTCATTGTCAAGTTAAGTTATGTCAGTGTCAATGTCATTAGTCTTGATGGATTACATTTCAGGAAAACATGACTAGGTACATGGATGCATTGTTATTTTTGGTTTTTTAAAACTTACGAGCAATGTCTTTTCCATCACAATTCACGTTTGAAGGATAGTCACAGGATGAGGTAGCTTCATTGAACATGAGACCATGTGAGCATTGGCCAGAGGAAACTGGTCTGCCTTCCCAACAATCGTAATATTTATCACAGTAGTTTGGGTCTGCGAACTGACCATTTTCTTGCTTGCATACTGAAGATGATGACTCGTTTGCTGAATCACGACCTACGTCATCAGAAAAAGAAAATATTTAGGAGCTTTTTCGGATTCGCATTCACACCTGCGTTTTTTGCACCTGATGCCTAAATGCTATGATATGATTTACAATTTTTATTGATTTAAAAAAATCATAATCCTTTTTTAGCTGTCGAAGTCGAAATCCATGTTTTCTTAATCGGATAAGCCTTTGATTACGGTTATTATGCTTCGGAATTTTAATGATCTTTTTTTTAATGAGAGGAGGGGCAAATACCCCGGAGTTTTATTTGTTATTTTCAAAATTATCAAATGACGTATATCCTCCGATTATTGCTACGCGGGTGATCTAATTATCGAGTTTCTCATTATTCCATTTAATTAGGACAGAAAAATTAATTAACGTTGTCAGAAATCCATGGGATATCTTTGCATTTGTTTGAGTTCATGGAATTCAGAAAACTCCAGGAAACTTTGAAGGTACATTTTAATTGTTCAAAACAAGTTTAATTAGGCTAACCAAAAATAAAAATGAATGAAGTTGGAATAAATAAATAATTTTTTCCTGTTTTCATCCACGAGAAAAAACAACTGTTCTTTTAGCGTCACAACATATTTTAGATCTAGATTTACCTAAAATTACTTAATATTTTTCCAGAACACTATTACGAAACCATGCATCAATCAAGTCAGCGTTATGATTGAGAAACGCAAAAACTCGTCTATGAATACAAGAAGGAGAAGAGGAGTTGTGGAATTTTTTACTCTCTTCGTTCAAAATCGTTTGCATCACAGACTTCTGGGCGTGTTTCGAGTTTGCATGCAAATATTTTGTACCGGTATACCCGCAAGTAAATAGTATTTTTTTATATCCGAAACGAAATATCTCTTGAAAATACTTTTACCTTTGATTATGATTAGACGTTGTTGCTGTTGAGTGGGTAGGAGAAATGCTTGCGTAATACTTCCAGAAAATGCAACAGCACAAAAATAGATTGGAATTGCACTAAAACACCTCTTCATGATGATGATGATTTTGATTATGATGATGACGACTAGAGCAAGAACAGAATGGTTGTGGTTATGATTACTTTTCAATCAAATCCAAAAATGAAACTTGGTAATAATGAGATATGAAGAACAGAACAAGTGGGTGGACAATGAACCACAAAAAAATTTTCTTGGGCACCTCCACTCCAGATTCGTTGTTTCTAGTAAAAATGGTAAAACTGAACTGCGAAAAAGTTTCTGGATGACACCCAAGATAATACTTCTTGAGTATCATCATATCATATCATTTTGAAGATTAAAATCGCTCAAGGTGTAAAGTGTAATGCACACCTACCTCCCTACTCGGAAAGATTATATTTCAATTCCTTTTTTCAAAAGTCAATGTCTATTTTGTTCTCTTGAAGTTTTGAGATCTCTTTAACAAGGGAGAAGTGACAACCGAATAAATAGCATAACAATTTTGTGCATGTCCAAGTCCGAAGAAAAAAAACAAGTTTTTAGTGTAAGTACCTTAGTTGAGCAAATGCACAAAAGTAAATTGCAACTTGTACCTGGTCTGGTCGTGGTCCCTGGTCTGGTCGTGGTCCCTGGTCTGTGGATTGGATTCGGATTCAAATTCATTTTCTTCCCGTTACCTTCTTCGTCATTTCATTTTATACAAAAAAACGTCCTGGTCGTGGTCTGGTCCCTGGTCTGGTCGTGGTCCCTGGTCTGTGGATTGGATTCGGATTCAAATTCATTTTCTTCCCGTTACCTTCTTCGTCATTTCATTTTATACAAAAAAACGGTACACGAAACACGAACACGGCCATGCAATGTGGCAGGTGTAAAGGATAAAGGAAAACTTATCAATTAATTTTTTTATTTGAATGATGCATAGACACGAGGAAATCCGGAAACTGGTATAATTCAATTCTAGAATAATTTTTTTACAAAATATTTGTGCAGCCTCCGTGTTCGCAGATTGTACCACCAATTATCGTTCCGACCACATTGATCTCGCCGAGATGGACCACAACGAAATTTGATTTTCTAAAAAAGAAAAAAAAAGATGAGAATTTTTGGGAATTTTGCGAAAGTTGATTTTGATATTACCCTCGGACGGAGGAATCCAGTGGTATCACGATGTAAGGTGAAATGAGGCAAACACTCAATTCAACTTTCCCCTTATCCTCCATCATCCTCAAAAGCTTTGCTGTTGACGACGTTCTAAACTTCATGATTTTTCTGAGCACCTTTGCAGCAGGCATTTTTCCTGCAGGGAACTTCCCTTCTTTTGTCTTTGGTCGAGGTGGTGCCTGAGGAACTGTAAAACAATCTGCGAGTCTTTCGATCGCATCTGCGTGATACGTAAATTGCAATCCAAGTCCTTCCAAACTAACTCTATGATCGACCTCTGAATCGAACGGGGACTTTTCGTAAATCAACTTGAGGAAATAATCTGATCCTGCTGGATTTGCTGTAGTCACGAGCTGAGGTGGAGCAAAAATATCTTCGGGTGGATGCTTTGGATAGTCTCCGCCGTACGCTTCTATCCTTCCCATTTTCAACTCCACCTCCATATTCTGAAGACTCGGTCGACTCCGGAATGTAAAGTTTACTGGATCGAGTATCGCTTCCAAAATGGTTTCCTTACGGGAACGTTTGAAATCGTGAATGTGGATAAAGAATTTGTTTAATAGAGCGTTTGCCTCCACAGCCACGTAATCATCAGGACAACTTCCAATGTCCATGTTCCTCGCGAAGCCAACCGCGATTCGAAGTTCTTCCTTCTCTTCTCTCGTCATGGACATTGCTGAGAACACAACTGAACTTGGTTTCTTCGCTGGTGCAGGTTGGGAGGGTCCTGGCTCAGTGACAGGAGGTGGAGGTGGTTGTGGAGGTGTCGCCCAAAATACCCAGGACGCTAGCCACGTAAAAACTCCAGGTTCTTGCGGTGCTTGAGTGCCGGCATCATGTTGCTCAGGTCGGGCTCCTATGAGCTCCGCTTGCTTCCTCAGTAAAATAATGTTGAAGAGGTCGAGATCTCTTTCCAAATTTGAGAGGGCCGTTTCAATTTGATATCCGCTCTTATGCTCCACTTTCTTTTTGTAGTAGAGTCGTAAATACTTTTTACATTTTGCTCGATGCTCTGAGATCACTTTCCAGTCGAAGTTATTTCGTCTTCGACGAATGTCTTGGATGTGACAGTTGTAGGCGTATTTCCACCATTCTTTGTAATGACCTCTGTATTCCACTTCATGGAGATGTTTACGATGTTTCCGATGCTTGTGGCTTTTCAATAGCATATCCATTGATTCGGAGAAGGGGATTATATCTTGGAACTGCTTGTCTGAAGCTGTGACATGGAGGTTATCCAAACTGGATTCCACGAGGAGGCGGGGCTTGCTGAAAGGGTCGAGAAGGTTGTCGGGAAATGGGGTAACTTGAATTTTTAAGTCCAGAGATACGGGTCCAAACACTAAAAAAGTTTATTCAATTTCATTTCACAATCAAAGACTTCTTTAAGTACTTCCGGTTGAAGTTTGGTCAATTACTTGATTTAAATACGCCATCATCAGCGTTTAATTTAGGAATGGCACCCATCCTCAGAAACACAAGCTTATTATCCCTCAGTTCCTTGTACATAACCGTCGGATAGGAATTCCAATACATGCTCAGCCCCGTGATTTTCACCAATTTGTAAATGGTTTCTGGGGCATACTCCTTCATGTAAATGGATTTCCATGCGGCATCTGTCGTCACCACAGAAAACTCTTCCAGGGTCACCCCAATCGCGAAAGGCTCCTCTTTTTTCGTAATATCATCTTCAAACCTCACATGAACAGATTCAATACGAAGCAAAATATTCCTTAAAATTGTCATCACCCACATATCAAAATAGGATGCTTCCGGTTGAAGACTAGCCACATCTGAGAGGATCGTGTGGTCTTTACCACCACTCATTTTTCTATGTTGGCTTCTATGGAACTCCGCTTTCCTTACGTGATGCTTAATACTCTCGAAGATTTCGAGTTGACGCATCTTCTCATCTTGTTTGTTTTTCTCGTCTTGACTTTCGTCGTACTCCACACAGCGAGCTGGGATTACCAAAATGTGTAAGTCCTTCAGAGTAACGGTCACTGGTTCGCTGTATAAACGAGTAAGAGAGTAATTGATTCCGAGGGTGCCACATTTCCCTGCTACGATGTGTAGAGGAATTCCAAGAGTCTCGAGAACGGAAGGACGTAAGTTTATGTCGTGAAGGGTGACTCCTCCTCCGAAAATTGAGCCGGTGAGTTGGGACGCATCAATGTTCTCAAAGTATGCACCAATGTATTTATTTAATATTCCTGGAGAAAAAAAATGGTATCAATCTCTGGACAAAATTTTGTCTGATAAAAATTTTACCTGCGATAAATCCGAGAAGCATTTCATGCAATTTGGAATTGAATCAAACGTGAAATTAAAGAAACCTTACAGCTACGCTATTATACTATTTTTTATTTAAAAAATTACATCGAAAAAATCATGCGCAGAAGCACTCATGATTTAATTAATGCTTTGGATGCCTCCCGAATCAGTGGAATTCAGTTGACCCGAAAAGAATATATTTTTTTGTCGTGTGTGAACTAAAAGTTCCCATGACGGACTGGGGAGATGTTCCAACAATATTGAAGGAAGGTGAGCAAACCAAAATATTTTCAAGGAGCTAATGAAATAATATTTATTCGTTCATATTCAATTGATTTGTGGACTGGATTTGAAGGATTGACTGATTATGATAATCCGAGAAGCATTTCATGCAATTTGGAATTGAATCAAACGTGAAATTAAAGAAACCTTACAGCTACGCTATTATACTATTTTTTATTTAAAAAATTACATCGAACAAATCATGCGCAGAAGCACTCATGACTTCAAACTTTGGATGCCTTCCGAACCAGTGAATTCAACTGTCCAGAAAAGAATATTTTTTTTTGTCGTGTGTGAACTAAAAGTTCCCATGACGGACTGGGGTAATGTTCCAACAAAATTGAAAGAAGATGAGCAAACCAAAATATTTTCAAGGAGCTAATGAAATAATATTTATTCGTTCATATTCAATTGATTTGTGGACTGGATTTGAAGGATTGACTGATTATGAGTTTTTGAAATTTGGATAAGGTTGAAGTTTAAAAAGATGCGCAACTCATTGCACCCTCTAAAATGCGGAAGTCAGAAATGCTCGAGATTTGAGTAAGGAGCCGCCCCTCTTCGCTAATATTCTCTCGTGGCGTTGGCAATACTGATGATGAGCCGGGTTCATTTGCACTTGTAGTTGTAGCTGTAGTAGGGACATAGCCATCGCCATTTTGGTTTTGTGGATTTAAACTTAATTTGAATCTGTTGTATGCATAATTCTCGTCAACAAGGAGTTCAGAGGAGCAAGTTGGAATCAGGGTTCGGGGACCATGAAGGATTTCAACCACTGAAACTGCTGGATCACTTTGTGCTGCTGAGAGTTGCAATGGACCTGCAAATATTTAAAATACTTTCTGATCCTCCCGAAGCCAAAAATGGCTTATGCCGACAAATATGGCCTTACTCAGGCAAAGTGATCGCTTTGGAATCACCGGAACTGTCTGATTCCCTTTAATGATCCCACATCGAATCGCAGCTTGCTTTAGAGTTTCCTTCCTCGCACCACCAACCCTTGGTCTAGGGACTGAAGTCGACCTCGATCTACTACTCGGTCTACTACTTCCATTTCCGGTATGAATATGAGTGAAACAATTCCCCGATAAAGTCATTGGACTTCCTCCTGGTACTCCTGTCGCTGAATTTGAGGCATTTGCTAGCATCATATTGTTATTATTATTATAGTTCATATTGAGGTATCCATTCTGTTGGCTTTGATTTTGACATGACCCTGACGCTGCCGGCAAATTGAATCCGACCGTTTTATTAATCTGATTCTGTTGCGGCTGCTGAGGACTGTGATTGTGAGGGGATGAAGGGGGCGACAAAGAAATTTGCTGGTACTCGGGTGGGAATTGGCAAGCTGGCTCATTGTTGTTGACATTCTGATTTTGCTGCTGCTGCTGCTGATGTTGATTGTTGGGAGTCCAGAGGTGGTCGTGAATAAAGTTTCCGTAATGAAGACCCATAACATTACCAAAAATCATGTCGTGTGCGGAGTCTGCAGTGGGTTCATACTCGTTTATCGCCTGAGCCTCTAAGGACTAAGCTTGAAAAATGAAGAAAGATGAATATGACAATTTATTGAGATCCGATAAATCACTGCAAAAATATACCGAGTTGGAGGAAGGTGGAGGTGGTTGTGGTTGTGATTGTATTTGCACTTGTGGTGGATGTTGCTGTTGCTGCCTATTCCCATTATTGGATCGGGAGAAGAACGTTTTTTCATTTTCCGTTTGTGTACTTGGCATTGTGGCCTGTAATTGGGGGAACATTTCAGTATTGTTACAGTCGTAAGTAGCATTTCCATTGTTTGTTCCCTGCAATCCACTTCCATTGTTGTCCTCATTGTGATTATGATTGTTACTTGTCATTGTAATAATACCGCTGCCACTAGTCGGGCTAGCAAGTCCATTGCTGGACACATGACTTGCTTGATGATCATATGGAGAACCGCTACAACCACTTCCCCCTCCACCACCACTTCCAGTGATCGCATCACTGATGGAACTTCCAGAGCAGATAAAAATCTTTTTTGATTTCCGTTTCCTCGTTCCGTGCGGATTTTGTTGAGCTTCGGAGAAGAGGGGATTCAAATCACTCATTTCCGAGAAGAACTGGGGATCGACGAGCTTTGCAATGTCGATTGTATTCACGGATGTCAACTCATTTTGAGAGATGATCCCATTCTCGTATCGCTTTGCAAATTGAATGTCATTATATTGCTTTCGGAGGGCTTCATTGTAACGGATTGTTGCTTGATGGAGGGACGTGTTTGGGTTGAATGGTCTGCGGATATTTGAAATAATTTTTTTTCCCATAAAAAATGATGACCCTGACTCTGACTCTATTTCAAGTACCTTTGCCGAGTCTTGTATGGCAGGTTGGCTTGCAGTGAGAGTTTTGGGTTGACAATTACCATCCTTATCTGATTTGTGTGAAAGTGTGGGAACCGATAAGCTTTTATGGACAGAAGACTTCAACTTAAATTACAAATCCGGTGTACTTAATCGAAGGGAACGCCTATTTTATTTCCGGGGTCTTATCTGCAAAATGAGTTGAGTTAAAATTGATAATATTAATCATGTCAGTTAATTTTTAATTACTGTTGTTTTGATTGGTCTCGTGTCCGTCATTATGATTGTTTGAAAGGGACCTAAATTATGTAGCCTTTTATTCCTCTCCTCCAGAGAAAATCATAGGCGGAAATCCAACCTTAGCATTCCAATCGTCCAAAATAAAAAAATCTGCATTTTTCTCCATTGCATTTTATCGAATGTTCATAGAAACCTAGAAAGGCTGGGATTTTCCATTTACTTTTATGAAGTGTAAGTGTAATTGTGTTGTGAAAGTGGTAAAGTGGCGTAGCGGAACATGATTGCGCACTTGTTTGAACAATTTTTAGTTTGGGTACACATGCACTTTTCTTATTGCATGAGAATTAGAAGAAGAAGATGCAAATACTTATGCAGAATGAATTGCAATTTACAAAAGCATTTGATTAAGTGAATGGGAAATTTTTTTAGGTCAAGAGGGCTCATCATAAAGATGAAAATATAAGAAAGAAAATTCTTAGGAAAAGGAGATCATCATAATCAGTATCAGTCAGTGCAAGTCCTTATCTATCTATCTGAAGAAGTGAAGGTTGCGCAGATGCATATGTGGTTGTTGTGGTCATGTTATAATCTAAAAAGTCATTCATACTCATGCATTTGACTTGACAATAAAAAAAAACTTGTTCCTTTCTTTCAGTGACCAAAACCAAAAGCAAATCAAAGGAATTGCGATTTGCGATTGCATTTCTTTCGTGCGAATTATTACGAAAGACCTGTGCAACCTGTGGTGCTCATCCTCTCATCTCTTCTGCGGCTTCATATTTGTATTTTGATTTTTTAAATAATTTTTATGATGGAGTATAAAATATTTCATAAAAGTAAAAATGTCATTTTTTTCACTATTGAGTTCATGAATTTTGCATTTAGAGTTTTTGGGCATCGGCAACTGCAACTACAACGGTTGGCAATTAAAACCGCAAAATGTAATTGCATTTGTTTGTGATGCCATTACCATTACCTACCTTTACCCCATTTGGAGTTGGAAATGCATCGTTTTTAGTGAAGCGTAAGTAAGGTGATTGCTTTTTATTGACCAGTCTCAATCACTTCATTTGTGTCGCCCATCGTCCATAATTTCTCTGTACGCTCATTTGCATCTTTTTTCAATCAAATCGATTGCTTCATAGCTATTCATCCATTCGCCATTCATTCATCATATCAAATTTCAAAAAAGAGAAGGAAGTGTACAGGTAATTATGTATTGCTCACGACATGACACGACTACGACGGCTGACCAAACTCTACATGACACTGTTTGCATTGTATTCATAAAGTTTAAAAAATATTTTTTCTTCACATCTTCTTGAGGGAGAAGTGCAATTAAAATATCGACAGTGAATATGAATAGCATTGTCATCGTTTTCATCGCATGAGCCCCGCTTCCTTTTGCATTTTATTATTGACCGATCGATCGAAGCAGAACTTGTACTATCAATGGCTCTGTATTAATAAAATTGATTGGCTTTTTTACTTTGTTGCGAAATCTGATTTCATTTTTTTAAATTCGTTAAGTAAGTACATGTCATGTCATGAGAGAAAATGTGGTATGCATACCAAATGTAGTGTAAAAAGTTCAAATTATGAATTGAATTGAATTGAAATGTGTTTAGAAAAATGCAAAGAGGCAATCCGCATTAAAAATCGATATGTGTGTCGCCCTGAGAAAAAAAAAAGACTATCGAGTCATGTGAGTAAAGTACCTGTCATGACACTACTATTGCAAGTAAGTAAGAGTAACAAACAAAAATAAAACATGCAGAAGTATTTCTTCGTTGCACTTTGCATCTCGTAACTGCTGTGTGACTATGCGACTTCAAAACATTTTTCACCTCACTTGTCTTTAGCGAAACGAACTGAAAAACTGAAAAGTAAAGTTTGTAAAAGGAGGAGAAGGAAGAGATGAGATGAGGTCGCAGACGTAGCTTTAAGCTGTTTCTGTTATCAAACCATATCAAATGTCAGGAATTTTCATATCGTGTCATTTCTGAAGATATTTGAGTTTGATAAAATGGATACAATTATTACATGAAGGAATTTAACTTGGAATCAGGGGCCGCGGAACCGGGGGGATAATGACTCCCTGGAATCGAGACTTTAACATTAGCAGGATAGGGAGTCCAAAAATCCTAAAACATTATAAGGATAGGAATATGCCCCCCTCGTCCCCCTGTTCCGCGGCGCCTGCTTAGAATCAATTCAAGACAAGCTTAGAAAAATAATTAAAATGGAATGAATCATGAAATAATTTTTTAAAATTAAAACGATTTTTGTGAATTTGAAATGAATGCGTTGCATGATTTTATACTTTAATTGTAACGTTTTTGTCAAATGCATTAGAGCTTAGAAGAGCTGAAGCTGAGCGGAGTTAAACAAGTTTCTTTAGAAAGTAAGTTGTCCCTCCACTCCACTCCACTGGTCTCCTGCACTTCTTACCTCTATCTCTAATCTCCTCTATGACTTCGCTTTAGCTTTGGCTTTCATTCAGTCAATTCGAAATAGTAGTTTTGCCAGTAATACAACTCGACAAGACAAGATAAACATAACTATACTATAACTATGGCCATGCTTTTCATGATGATAACGCTGATGAGTTTGTAGTTTGTGAGTGAACAAGCTCATTGTTTAAATATGATGATGATATGAAGAGTCCTTTTTAGAGGAAGACTTTTCCATTCATTCATTTCACACAATTTACAATTTTACAATTTCATTTAATATATATTTTTCATCATTGTAATAGCTAGAGTTATCATCATCATCGTCATCAAACAAGTCATAAATTGTGAATGCAATTTTAAAAAATTTTTTGGGACCTGCATTGCATATTTGATATTCCACTTGTACTCGTTCGTATCTTTTCCGTGTTCAACTTCAACCTGTTTTGTTTTTTTTTTCGTGCTCATGAGCTAATTGCAAAATTATAAGGTTACAATTTACAAATGAAAATGTTTCTTTGAAATCATTCACTTACGTGCATATACGCGTGTGTCGTCTGCTCTGAAGCTCTGAATTATATGCATTCCAATACATAATAAGCTGGAACGTTTTGATTGTGAAGAGTCACGAATTGACAAAAAAATTACAATTACGCTGATGAGTTTGTAGTTTGTGAGTGAACAAGCTCATTGTTTAAATATGATGATGATATGAAGAGTCCTTTTTAAAGGAAGACTTTTTTTTCCATTCATTCATTTCACACAATTTACAATTTACAATTTCATTTAATATATATTTTTTCATCATTGTAAAATAGCTAGAGTTATCATCATCATCGTCATCAAACAAGTCATAAATTGTGAATGCAAGTTTAAAATTTTTTTGGGACCTGCATTGCATATTTGATATTCCACTCCACTTGTACTCGTTCGTTCGTATCTTTTCCGTGTTCAACTTCAACCTGTTTTGTTTTTTTTTCGTGCTCATGAGCTAATTGCAAAATTATAAGGTTACAATTTTACAAATGAAAATGTTTCTTTGAAAATCATTCACTTACGTGCATATACTTACGCGTGTGTCGTCTGCTCTGAAGCTCTGAATTATATGCATTCCAATACATAATAAGCTGGAACGTTTTGATTGTGAAGAGTCACGAATTGCAAAAAAATTACAACAAATAATTTTTTATTGATTGATCAAAAATTTTTGAGAGTGAGAGAGCGACATGTGCCAAGATAACATAAAAATTCGAGAGGATCAGGAGGACCTGGAGAATGAAAGTGTGCAGAATGTCTTGAAGCAGCCATTGGTAAGCAAAGATAGCTCATTTCCGGTGTAATTTATTTGATGACATTTTTTTATCCTTTTTTCAGATAATCAGAAAAGTTTTCGAAAGCCTCGATTTCGCATCACTTCTTCATTGTCGCATAGTCTCGAAATCGTGGGAAAGGGAAGCAACCTTCATAATGGCAAAAAAGTGTAAAGTGACATTCAAAGACATTGAGTCTGTTCAAGACTTTGTGAATTTGCATTCTCCTTCGGATTCCTCAGCAGCGTCATTGGTAGTAGTGGAATCCTCTCTCTTTGCTCATGTCACATTCAAGTTTGATGTTACATCCGAAGTAAAGAAAAATCCAGGACAGGGATCCGAGCCTTTGCAAATGTTTTTAAAAAATCATGCAAAACAATTGACAAATGTAGAGACGCCAGAAGGATGTGTGAGTGGGAGTGATTCGGTATCAGAATGGGCTGAAAATTTATTGAAAATGATGAATTCGAATTCAGCAGCGACCGGAAATCCAAATCCAAATGAAATCATAATTGCAGATGACAATAATAACGAAGTGGTTGTGAAACAAGAAAAGGAAGATGATGCGAGTCAGCAAGCGCCAGCAATGCTCTCAGAAGATTCAAATGAAATGATTGAGACTGCAGATGTGATACTAGAATATGACACTTCCGGTTTCCAATGATGATGAAACAAATCTTCAGGAAATCAAAATTCATGATGAAGACATAATTTGTGAAAATGTTAAAATTGATATGGATGAAAAGTCAAAATCATTAGCTCCTTCGAGGAAGACTGTGCATTTTTCAATGGTTGATAATCCCGAGTACGTGCCAATTCCCTATTGTGACGAAGGATATAATAATTTTGCTGATTTTTATCCCTATTATTTGGGAGAGCATTCCCATGAAACTGGAAGAAGGCTTCATATTTTGGGGATTACAAATTCAATCATTTTAATTATTATTGGCACTTTTACGCTTACTCCGATCCTCTATGCTGTGGCATTTATCCAGGCTTATGCTTTGGCTATTGGAGCGCATTATTATTTCGAAAGACATGTGCCACGACCAGTGATAAGGAATCCTATTTACATGGTAAGAAACGTTACTGAAAATTTAAAATGGCAAAAAAATCGTCTTTATTTTTTAGGGATAAAATCACAATTAACAATTTTAATTTTTAATCAATTAATAAAAATTATATAAAGTTTCACAGGAATATTTATTGGCAATTACATTCTTTTACAGATTATGGGCAACCTTAAGATGTGGTGGGAAGTTGCTTCTGGACAACGGCCCCTATAACAGTTACAATCGGATCAAACGAACACTTCCTTCTTCTCTCCAAATTTTTAAAAAGTATTGCAATAGCAGGAAGTGGTCACATGAATCATAAATGAGCTCAAGGCCATTAAGGAACGAAAAAAAGTCTTAAGCCAAATATAATATAATTTTTATTTAAATCACGAACCTTTCCCAATCCAATTCAATGTCTTTGATTGATGGGCCAATCGAAAAGAGCTGCATTTTTTTTTAGTTTGGTTAAATAAGGTTTTAGAGTAGAGATATGGTTGAATTACATTACACTCTAAATAAATGATTAGAGTATCACCTTGATTTTTTTTTAGTAAGATTAATAATTGCAATTGTGCATAATTAAGTAGTTTTAATCTAAATCCTAAAACTGTCTAGTGAATATTTTTTTCAAGCTTAACTTAATTGCATAGTTTAAGACAAATAGCTTTTATATTTTTATGTTTATGTCACACGTGAATATTGATGGAGCGAGTAAAGTTGTAGGGAATGGTTTATTCAATGATCAGAGAAAAGTCTATGTTAGTCTTGGCTTAAATTTTACCCACATTATGTACGTATTTGTAATATGATGTCTTTCTGTTAATAATTTCAAAGTCTGAAAGATTTGCAGTTTCGTCATAAAATTACACTGATACGATATACGATACGATAGGTTAAGTTTATTTTTTATGTATTATGCAAATGATTGTAATAAGTTCGGCCTAATTAAAATATAAAGGATTAAAATATTTTTTTGTGGTTAGTCAATCAATCACCAATTCATGTCGAGAGATGGCAAAAAAAGGAATTTTAAGGGACACATTGTCCATTAAAAGCCATTGCCATCTCTGTTCATGTTCATATTATGTCTAAATATTTTTATAGCTTTTTTGGAATGTATTATGAATCGAATGATTTTGAATTTGAATGTTTTAGACACGTTTGAACAAGTTCTTGGACTGAATGTTGTCTGTCATTTGAAAAATCAGTTCTTCAAATCTACTCGTCTTAAAGGATTAAAATATTTTTTGTGGTTAGTCAATCAATCACCAATTCATGTCGAGAGATGGCAAAAAAAGGAATTTTAAGGGACACATTGTCCATTAAAACCTATTGCCATCTCTGTTCATGTTCATATTATGTCTAATTATTTTTATAGTTTTTTGGAATGTATTATGAATCGAATGATTTTGAATTTGAATTGTTTTAGACACGTTTGAACAAGTTCTTGGACTGAATGTTGTCTGTCATTTGAAAAATCAGTTCTTCAAATCTACTCGTCTCTAGTTTGTCTTGTGAGACGAGGCTAACTTCTGGAAAGGACTTTGGACGTGATGCCGTTACCTGTGACTCCTTATGCATGGAGTACACCGTATGACAAAACAAATATCGTAGAAATAATATTCGGAGGAAATCATCGCTAAATAGTTTTACATAAACTTCCCAATTTGATTCCTCTCTGGAGAGATGAGATTCTTCTCGGATGAAGTCCAAAGCTTCTTTGTAGAATGAGGTGAGGAGTGCGTCCATCTCATTCCATGTTTCGAGGGACACTGCCTTCACCCCACAGAGTTGACAAAGGGCGGAGAGAGGGCTGTGCAGGAATAGAGTAAATATTGATCCCCTATTGCTTGAACTTGGTTGTGATGATGGACAGATAAGATTTGCTTGTCCTAAGATAAATGAAGTTGTAGTAGAAGTAGTAGAGCAGGAGGCTGAGGCAAGGCAAATTAATGGTTGGCCAAAATTCTCTTTTTGTTGGCCGAGTTGAAGGAATACGTGGCTATTATCCGAGTCGATGATTGCGACTAAAGGCTTTCGCGTGAGGGGAAGAAGGTCACAAGGATATAAGCTGAAAAGAAAATTAATGAAAAATATATCAACAAACTTTTCATCAAAATATTTTTTGATCTGATTGAATTACCAATGAATTTCTTTATTCTCCTCCAAAGTTGATTGCTTGACATCAAAAATTTTATTGGTCCGATTATTATTACACCTCGCATTATAATTAGCAGTAGCAATCCCATTGTTATTTGCACAAGGGTCACTTGAGATATACACCAAAAGCACTCCATTCCAAGAGAGTTCACTCCAAGCAGAATTCAAATTAGCAAGGATCTGTTCAATTGTTGCCCTGTACAAAAGATATTTATGAGGATTTTTTTGGTCGTCTTCATGATTATGGTCGTGGTCATGATGGGTGTCCTTCTCATCATCCTTAATCATGTCAGGGGTTGTTGTTGTCCTATCTTCCAATGACCTTTCGAAAGTCTGCATCATTCGAAACATGTCGATAGTTAACTCGGAGAATTTCAGTTGGTCTTGTTTACTCCCCACGATGAGGACTTCTTGCAATCGGTAGTTATTTTGTTTGACTGGTGTAACCTCCGACTTGTCTCCTCTGTTGAAACGAACAACGTCACGGGGCAATCTGTGACTTAAAATGGAGGGTTGGCCAAGAAAACCTTGTTCAAGTTGTTCCAGAACTGATTTTTCTCCGTTATTTTTTGTTCCTTCATAAACTTGGACTGAGGAGTCGGCATCGATGAAAGCGCGGATTTCACTGAGAACCAAGTTCCATTCTAATTGTTCTTCGGGTTCTTCGTCCACTGTGGCGACGTAATTTTCAACGTGACCGGATAATTCCTAAAGAACAAATCAAAACCGTTAAAAACGTGTGGTGTCACACAAACACCATAACTTCCGCTCATACGTACCCTCAACAATTCCTTCACGTTATTCTTCCTCAACAATAGGGAAACAATGATGAACCTCGCATAATATCTCAGCTTCTTAACAATCAAAACGGAATCCGATGACGTTCCCGAATTTTCTGTATTATTGCTTCGGCAGCTGCGCGCACTTGCTGCAGTTGCAGTTGTTCCAGAATCCCTCCTACTGCTGGATGGTGTTCTTGCGTAGTAGCCTCTTCCTCTAATGGCACCATAGAAGTTGGCCGCCTCAACCAAGTAGGTTAAATCGGATGTCCTCAAGTAGTAATGGTAATAGAGTTGTCCAATTTTCGATGCAATATCTCCAATCTGCCACCTCTTCAATCCATACTTTTTGTCCAGAATGTTTCGGTGATTTTGTTGGTATTTCCAGAGACGCGTGTAGGTGTCAAATGCTCTGGAGAAGTAGGCTTGCTGACATGTGAAGGAAACGGAGGCATTGGATGAGCAACCATTACCGGTTCCAATTGTTTGGATGTGTATGCCTCCCTGCGCAGCATTCCCTGCTGAAAAGGTGAATCCATGCGGCGGAAGTTCCCTACAGGAACATGGATTTCATCAAGTTAAAACCTCTCAAGGAATTTAAATCTTGTCAAAATATCTGCAAAATTAATTTCACCTGAGTTGATTAAACAACTGCTTGGACTTCTCCAGCAAATGACAAAACTCCGCAATGACCCTCTTCTCTTGGAGTGTGACCAAAACATGATTGTTATTTTCAGGTTGAAGGCCATTCGTCGATCCCACCGGAGCTGCAGCAGCAGCACCTACAACTTGAGCCATTTCCACTTGGACCTGTTGTAGTTGTGATGAAGGTGGGACAGTGGTGGCAGTGATTGTTGATGTGGTTGATGGCTCCATTCCAACGCCAACAACTCCAATCCCAATTCCAGAACAAGTGTTTCCAACAGAACCTCCTCCTCCAACAGCAATTGCGGCAATAGATGGACTGTTACTCCCACCATTGTTCAGAAGAGTAGTAGGACCTCCTCCAAACGAACAAGATGAAGACGATGAACCCGAAGATCCAGATCCAGTGGAGGACGATCTTCCGGACACCATTGTTTTTTTCAATTTTTTATTTATACATTATCTCAGGGAGGTCGTTGGAGCCGCTACTACTGCAACAGCTCTACAACTTACAAAAAAACAAATTATTTACTACACAGAACGACAAGAACTTCGTCTGGAACTCGTTTTCTCCGCAAGGGTGGGTGATAAAAAAGGAAATAAAAGAAAAGTCTTTCATGTTCTATTGTGTTCTTTCATTGCTTTACATACTTGCTCCACTTTCCCTTTTTTCCAATGAAATGAAATGAGCAAAGCACTTGTTTGTGACTGTGACTGTTACTCTTTTTACTTTGACTCTTCTTCTTCATGTTATGTATGTACATTTACATGTAGTTATGTTCTTTTCTTGTTCACTCGAGATTTTACCAAAACCAAAACCAGACCCGATAAAAGGAGAGCACCCAATCCAATTCCTTAGGAAAAAAACCACATTTGCTTTTACTCATTGCAATACAGTTGGAGAGTGAGTCGTGAGTCGTTATTACATGGAGAAAGAACAAGCTTCTCGGGTTGCATGACATGCATGAAACGTAAAAAGTACTAATGAGAACGAAAACGATCTTATTCTTCCTCCAGCCAAGCAAGCCAGCACTACCAACTACCACGAGTGGGAAACTTA
Organism: Seira musarum; assembly: GCA_027743895.1. Lineage (NCBI taxonomy): Eukaryota > Metazoa > Arthropoda > Collembola > Entomobryomorpha > Entomobryidae > Seira > Seira musarum. Next base: position 1,815 of record JAHZMX010001573.1, on the reverse strand, counting down.
CTCCTCTTGGTTTAAATAGTGGAAAGCATCTCCATGTCTCCATACAAAAGTTCCATTTTCTGGAGAAGAAAATCTCGTCTCTTCATTTCACTTTTTCATGATATGCGATGCATGCACTCCATCCATCCACTTGTATGCATGCACGGATGGAATAGTGCTCAAAACATTAACTCATGTCATGTCATTTCAATTTTTAAAAAATTTTTTTAAAAAATCTAGATTGAAGCAAATGTCGAATTTAAATTAGTCCAGTGAAATTCCAGTGGATGGAAAAGTAATATGAATTTATATCGAGTGAGTCTGAACTCTACAACAAGCCATTTTTTTTTATTATAACGTAGAAGGAAATAAAGCAAAAAAAAGGGGAGAAACATGAGCGAACAAATACGAGCTTGATGATATGTGTCATACAAAATACCCTATTGATTTTCCCCTAAACTTACGACCATATGCATTTCACTACATAAAAGATGGTAATCTACGATGAGAATTTGAAGTTGGGGAAAGCACGACCAAAATGCAGTAATGCTTGGTTGTGGTGCGGTGTGTGAACATCAAAGATTTTTCTCAGCTTAAAAAAACGATCATGTTTTATGCTTGCGTGCGTATCCAGTGAAAATAAAAGGAAGAGCTTGGAAAGTTGCTGTACGCACGCACACGATTTAACAAATGGGAATAACAAAGGTATGCGCTTGGTAAAGTCGTCAAAGGCGGCAAGTCGTCTGGCGGTGATTAAATTCATGGATCGTGTTCATTAACTTTTAACCCAACGGCCCTTTTAAGGGCCACCACCATTTACGAAGAGCAATTTAATTTCGAAAATATAATTAACCGCATTCAGCTTACTAAAACTAAAATGTTTATGAATTAAATATGTACTGGGTATTCAATCTAGCAATGCACTTCGCGATAATCATAAGCTCGATTTAGCATCGTTGATTTCTAGTTGTAGTGAGGCTTCTTGATACACTTGTCTAGACGTAGGTGCAAGTTTGAAACCCCTTTATGTTCATTTCATTACTTCCTCCACTGTCGAGTTGATGCATCCTTTCACCATACTAATCAATGCATGTTATAACCCTCCCTTAACCCTTCACCGGACGTTTTAGCTTAATGAGTCTAAAGATTGCTGGTCATTTACAATCCAAAACCACCTGACCATACGAGGCGTAAAAACCTAACCCCAACTAGGTAACTTAATCATTCATCATATATGTACCTAATTTTAATAACGAGCAATTTTTTGTTCTCAACACAGGAAAGTATACGTTATATTCGGTCCCGCAAACTGACCTGTCCTTCCTAACCAAACCAAATGGGAAGCTCTTATTTAAAAAATGTCTCGAGCTTGTCTTACTCATACAATAAGAATAAAATAAAACCAAAGACCGCTATGGCATGGGGTCCCGTAATCGTATCGAATAATTTCTATATTTAAGGTCATTCGCAATCATCATTAAGAATACATAAAAATGTGGCATGCATTCTACTAGTCTTTACTTGACCAAATGTAAAGTAAATATTGGAGCATATCAATGAAGGGTACTGGGTACTCCGTTTCGTAATGGACTAATCACATACTCTAAAACCTGAATGCACGATTCATTGCTCTTTGGATATTTTGGTGGCCCTTAAAAGGGCCGTTGGTTTAAGATGTGATGAGAGTTGATGAGATTTAAGCGTTGTCCACTCTTGTAGCACTGAACTTGGTCACCGCCTTCGTTCCCTCCGAGACGGCGTGTTTCGAAAGTTCTCCAGGCAACAATAGCCGCACAGCTGTTTGCACTTCACGAGAAGAGAATGTGGACCTTTTGC
>JAHZMX010001572.1:0-10900 GCA_027743895.1 Seira musarum | reverse complement strand
CACAACACAACAAAACAGCTTAACAAAAACTACATGAGTAGAGTCTCTCTCTTTTGACTTTTTCTTGTGTTCAGTCAGTGCTCATGGGGTAATAACTGACAGTTCTCATTACCACTCCAGTATTTTCACTTGTGATGTGATGAGCAAAAGTGGAAGAGAACAGGGAATTTTCCAAATGTCTTTTATTATTGTTCACTGTTCACTACAATTTCCCCATTAAATGAAGGCAAAACTGGAGACTCATTCGACCTTTGGTAATATATACCAAAGCCAAGCCAGGCAAACTTCTCATTTCCGTTCCAGCAACCATGATATCGTACACACACACACACATAAGTACATGCGCATATTATTATGTACTCTTACTACTCGCATGTTTTGTGTATTTTGTTAAATACTCTTAAAAGTGAAGTGCTTATGGCTTGACTAGGTAAATGAATGCGTTATGGTTTTTTGTGGATTCCATTCCATTCCAGGAAAAGCTATTCCACGACGGAAAAAAATATCATTTGAAAATACCGGATTTATCAAGAAAATGCGAAATGAAATAAGCCCTGTTCGCTCTTCTTCTTGTGCTAATGTCTTTTCAGGGTATTTACCCAATTTCATTCCCAGAAAAAAAATTATACCTTTGATAAACTGATTAATTTCATATCTCGTTAAACCTGCCTTTTGTTTACTTCGTGGAATAAAAGGGGAGCAGAGATCGAGATCATCATCATGAAAAAAAAACCTATCGGAAATGAGTCGCAATGCCTCATTTCCTCCTCTTGGACCTATTTTGATGTTGATGATGATAATTCTCGTGAATACTTTTTTTCCTGAGCATTATTCGGTAAACATGAAAATGAATGAATGAATGGATGGATTTAGGAAAAAGGTAGTAAGCATGTATTATCCTTCCTGGTCTGGTATGGTGTGGTCATCTATCGTCCACCTTTCATTATTATTACTGCGGCCTACAGCCCTCAAGAGAGAGAAAAAAAAACACATTTTACGACTTTTCTCCCTTCACTTCCTGAAAGTAGTTTTTTTTCGAAGGAAAAATAATAATCCAGTCCTTTCCACACATATTTTTTTCTTAAAAAGAAAATGGGAGAATTTTTTTTCCTTCGGAAGCACGAAATCATCATGGAACGCATGGTACGGTTGGTTAAGCTTCGGCCTTATGGCTATTTTTTTCTAACTGCCGGATACGCTTCATCCGCCACTATTTTCATCGTCATCGTCATCATGAAAATCAGCGGTGGTTTATTTCTTCTCCAGTGCCAAACAAGTATACTTACTTATGTACATAGTACATACCTATGTAGGTAGATACATTAGAGTTTTCCCTTGCATGACGGGGCCATCAGTCAGTCAGTCGAAGAATGAGAGTCTTACCGATCCGTCCTCATCTCATCATCATTTTCACTCACAACACACACAACTCACTTCAAATTTTCTTCCCTCACTGACCGACCAACCATATTATCCTTCCTTTTACCACTTATTTTACCTTTTCACTGGTGGATTGGATTGGATTGGCATTAAGAAAGGGAAGAAGCGACTAAACTACCCATTTTCCTCCATTCCCAAGTATCATCATCATCATCACTATACGATCCTATTTTGGCGACTAAAACCAGTGGTACTAGATTTGGCATACTTGAGTGCACTGGACGAAAATACTGGCTCTTTTCTTTTGACTGACTACGTACTCAATCTTAAATGTCAGTGAACGACATGACATCGCATCATCGTCATCATCAAGCGTCATTATCTCGAATCTTGGGGCTATTACTGTGTACCATACCGGAATAATGTGGTCCCTCTAGCAAAAAAATATGTAATCCTCATTCCAAGCCACAAACATGCCTTATAATTATAAACGTTACCCAAGAAAATTATAGAATATGTATGTTCATATTTGTACAATACAGCTTAAATGAGATGTGTATCTTTTTCGAAATTGCATGTCATTTAGACATAAATTTTTCCCCATCATGAGCATGAGGCCGCCAAGTCAGTGGAAATATATATTCCATTTTAGGAAATGAGGTCCCCTTAAAACTATTTTTGTAGTAAAACTGGAGATGAGAGAACTTTTCTATTGATGTGCAGTAAGGAATGATGGAAAAGAGTTTTCTTCCAATTTCGTGTACAAACTTTTGAAAGCCCCTGGAGAGTCTTTAACATTATTCATGTAAATATCAAACATCGTCATCGTCATTGAGATCATGTATGATCAACAGAAAGTGCTTGTGTGTGCAATTTCCCAGAGTATTTGTGCCAAGGCCATGTCAGGACAAGTATTCTAAAGTAAGCCTAGGTCTTTCGATCAAAAGTAAACAAAACTTGCATCTTTTGCTGTCTCCTCTTTATCCCTGTTTGATTTATTGAGATAAACAAAAATTAGAGAGATACGATACAGAATTCCATTGGCAATCTCATTCTCAATCGTTACATCAAAAATGTTCTCTTCATCCTTGCTGTGCAGATAATTCTGGAAAGACAAAGCAAATGAAGCAAAGGAATGGGAATGCATGCATGTTAAATGAATAAAGGAAACGAGTTTCGTATTTTCTTGATTACGTTCATTTTGATGTTTCATTTTCATCCAATCCGAAACAATCCACATATATATCCGGTTTGTTTTCTTCGAATGAAATTGGAAGCAAGAAGAAAACAAGAGCATTACATTAGTATCAGTAGTACACTTAAATTATCTCTTCACATTCTTCTAAGAAAACATAAAACATGCATTTATATTTATTTTTGTATTGTCCAGAGAGTCAAAGTAGTCCGGACCGGACACGATCTCGATTCTCCCCGCATGCTCCGCTAGTCGTTAGTCTCATCTAGTACCCGAACCAGAAGCCTACAGTAATTTCGATAGACACACACAAACTCTTACAAAACCATAGACTAGACCAAACCAGACAGATCTTTTCGTACAACGAAAGAAGCTGTAATCATAGTACGTGATATCCGGCTAAGGAAAAAAATCCAGCAATTTTTTCTTTACTGATGCTTTGGTTCTGTCTTGGTGGAAAATAAACAAGCATTTTAGGATGATGGGGGTATGGTATGGCATGGCATGGCTGGCAGCGGAATTTATTTTTTCGACGAATGAAATGAATGCATGTAATGGCAGATGGTGGACCTGATTTATCTTTGGAAAAAGGGCAAAAGTGTATGGACCATGGACCGACTTACTTTCTTCATGTAATCTTGTGTAATGTTGTTGTCCTCGTCGATTACATTACACCGTGACCTGACTTGCCTGGACTGGCTTGTCAGGGAAAGTAAATGAGGGAGCATTAGTTCACGTATTTCTTCAATGAGCAGTGAACTACTGACCTTCTTTCACTTGATTTGTATTAATACTCGTGTTTTAATCTTCCCAAAAATGATGATGATGATGATGACATGCTTTCTCCGAATCCTAACACATAAGTACTCTTTCTTGCTTACTTGATGCCTCCATTCATTCATTCAGGTGGAGCTACTATGGTATAGTCCAAAAATATTTAATGCTTAACATTTTATTCTACAAAATATCTGACAGATGCAGAAGGGGAAGCACATAAATTATCGGGAATAACTTTACATAATACGCAGGCGGGGAGTAAAGTACGATTTTTGCAAAAATCGGATGATTTATTGCCGCCAACTTTCGAGTTGCTACTAGTAACAGCACAGCAGCTAGCGGCAACGATTTGTCTTTCAATGGGCTTTTATACTTTTCCTCCGAAAAGGAAAAAACTTCGTTTTCGCCCAAATAACAGAACAGAACAGATGCATCCCGTTCACATCACATTTAAATAGATGATGCTTTCAAAACTCAATTCACAACTTGTAGGCGCAGTAGACACACACTTTTCTATAGTCTGCCTTCTGGTCATCCGGTATCAAAACACATTCTTTTCTGTTCCAGCCGTCGGCACGGTGGATCGGTCGTCGTCCTCCAGTCCCATCCTTCATCATTTTCTCTATTTTTAGAATTAAAAAATGTTGTATTCACAACTTGTAGGCGCAGTAGACACACACTTTTCTATAGTCTGCCTTCTGGTCATCCGGTATCAAAACACATTCTTTTCTGTTCCAGCCGTCGGCACAGTGGATCGGTCGTCGTCCTCCAGCCAGTCCCATCCTTCATCATTTTCTCTATTTTTAGAATAAAAAAAAATGTTGACGCCTCACGCATATCATTGTAGTCGTAGTCAAGCCGGACACAATACATTTTCTATTTTTGGATGGCATATGAAAATTTATGATTCCTCTCTTGTACTATCAGTCAAAGAATGAACCAATAATAATGTTGGAACAGGAAAAGAGACCATTTTACACGAGGAAATCTCATATTTTATCCACATCTTTGACAAGCGGATTTATGCAAAAAAAATATGTGGTGTGGCCTAGCCTGGTGGACAATCCAGTTTGAAAATTTGCATGGTGGTCAGCCAACCAGCCCATAGGCTAGTTTTTTTCGGAATTGATAAGCATCCGAACATTTGTATTCATGTCATTATAGCATATTCAGTAAGTCATCTTTTCACATGAAAGCCAAAGCTAAGCCACGTAGGCAAAAACTGCGCATAAGTAAATGATGCGTGTAAACTAGGCGGAAATTGATGTTTCAACAAGAAAATATGTTTTGCTTCCTGAATTGGATTTAGTGCTTTCTTTTCCGACGAAAAGGAAAATGTTTTCCTTGTCATTGTCATCATCTCCTGTCATAGTCATAAGCCGAACGAACGAAAGCAAGCAAGCAAGCTGAGCACATTGACAGAAGATCACAATTAATCTGTCAAATTGAGGATCAAATCTTCCCCCAAGAACGAAAAGTAATAAATGGACGGGGTAATGATAATGATATCAGGATACAAGCATGGAAGAATTTCCCCTGTGGAATGTGAACGTTTTGATATTAATTACCTGAAAATGCGATTACAACTCTACTCCCCAGAAATATTTTTCGTTCCGGAAGAGTAACAATGATCAAGTCAAAAACAATATTTCCGTTCCTGGGGCTGGAGGACGACGACGATGATGATGATGATGATGAAGAATGAAAGTGAAAGTGCATTTGAACATTTGAAGTGAAGCGATGGGAAAAAATAAATAAGGTATCTCACTCCACAAACATTTTTTTTTCTTCTTTTTCTGACAGATACAAATTGATAAACAGACTCAAGCCGCAGTGGTAGTAGTAATTGCAGTTTTTGGATATGCGGGGGAAAGCAATAAATTAGGTATTAGCTTCCCTCTCCATCTATTCTCTCCCTCGGAATAAATGATGTGATCCATAATGTGCAATGGCGTTCTTCTCCTTCTCAAGAGTAATGATTTGTCTTTGGATTTGGTCATGAGAAACGAAGATTCGGATGTCATCTGGCCCTAGCTTCGTCTAGAAATGTTACATTGTTCATAAAAACTTGAAAATATTCCCTCCATATCTGTTGACAATAATGAGGGAGTGGATCATATATTCTGAGTAGAAAAATGATATTTTTCGAATAAATGGATGTAGAGCAAACAAAAAACGTGTTGAAGTGATTCAGAATAGAAAAAAAGCAATCATGTTTGAGCTTCGGCTTCACTCCTCTTGACTTTCAAGTGCGTACACTGCACTACAGTAGCATTAGCCTTACAACTATAAATGATCTGTTGTAAATAAAGGTAGTGCAGTGACAATGTGAAATTTTCGTGAATGATGAAAAAACTATTCCTTCTAAACTTACCCTTTCTTCTTAGTATGCATTGATCCCAGAAATAACATTGAAAGAGACATTAGCACTAACAAATGCTTTATTTATTCAAAGGATAAATTGAAGCTTTCACATGAGCAAACAAGTGCTATTTGTTTCCAATTGAAATGCGAAAAAGCAAATCTCTTTCGATTCTTGTGATCATGATCACGATCATGTCTCAAAGTCTTATTTTTTTTAAAGGGAGTGAGACCACATCAGAAAGAAATTCGAAGGTTACTTCTATCCAACAACATGAAAGCCGCCGAAACGGTGCGTGTGATTGCTTCACTTGAACTTTCTTGTGCAATATTATTCACGAATAAAAAAAACTATCTGTGTAGTCTGTAGTGTAGTCTTCTTTTGAGATCTCATGATGCACAAAACTTTCGCATTCATGCTAGCTCAAGCGAGGAGAAAAGGGGCCCCGAGGAGAAAGCTAGCACATCCTTAGTAAGTAAAGTGGCTGATGATAAAAACCGGATAATTTTTCAAGCCGACAGGAGACAGAGTGGAGAAACAAACGTGGCTTACAGATCCGATCTTTCTTCTTTCCCCAACGCGACGGTCGGTCCACGTCTGGGAGGAAAAAAAGGTCTAAAGAGGAGTAAAACCGGATAAAAAAGAAAAGTTCTCCCGATACTAAAAATGGGTACAATTTTTCCAAAAAGAATATTTACTTAGGATTCTAGGCTATTGTTTGTAGTCAATTCTGCAGGTAAATATCTTCTCCTTACTAATCTCCAAAGGCCAATTATTCTGGATGAAATACGCACACGCATAGATAGACACACTGCAGCAAATGCACTGCAGTATTTCCATTTGAGCAAAAAAACTAAAACAAGGGAATTGCGTAGTGCACCGCACCAAAAGTAAAAGTTCGTTGCCTAAAGAGCAACAATAAAAGTTTGGGATGGTGGCTTGGCGCCGGAGAAACTACCTATAACCTTTTTTATCCTTCCTTGGAAAAACAGATTTTTTTCTGCTTACATAAGTAAGTAAGACGAATGATGATATCCAATCCACCTGGAAATGGGGAATATTTCTTTACCTGTCATCCATTCTGGAAAATGATTCATAGCCTTCTTCAATTTACTTTGCTTGAGAGAGCAGCACAACGACAACGAGTGCATACGGAAATCCTTTTTAAAAAAGTAAAATATTACGGGATATTATGAACTCAAGTAGAAAAGATGATCATCATCATGAGCACATTGACGGCAACTATCCATAACTATAACGGTAGCAAAAACAGCTTCAGATTCAGATGCAGTGCCTCCTCTTCTCCTCACAACAGGATATACGTCAGGTTCAGTGTCATCAAAAAAATCCCCTGCGTTGCACTAGGACCACTGGTGTTGGTGTTGTATTCATCTTTCAAAGTGACAACTCCAAAGACGCGACGTCGACGGAGAGAGGCTCAGAGCCAGAGGTGAAGGGAAAAGAAAGGAGTAAAGATCATAAACGGCTTGTCACCCAAACTGAATCAAGCTGACTTCAAGTGAGCGATGGTGAATGGCGATGAAGCGAGTGGATTGAGGAAAAAAAATAAACTACTTCCCTTTCAAGATATTTTTTCTTGTGAAATATGAAGCTAATTTAGTAAATCTGCGTACACAATATAATGTATAGCATAAAGCACATAAATATTTTTTTATCTTGTTTCCGATTCCGAAGGCAATGAAGTGGAGTTGATATAAAGGTATGCAATGTAGCGAGTGAAATTGATTTAATGAAATTGATAAAACATTTATTACTCGGCATGTCTTCCTTCATCAACGCAGGTGATTTTTTACGAGCAATGAGCTGATCCGTTCTCTTCTGAGAAATAAAAAATGTTACTTTTAATAAACAACTTTAATTTAGCATAGCACACCAACCAGGCAAGATTTTATGGTCCGGAAGGATTGATCGATCTAACTATAAACACGTCAAAGCTGAATTGCTCAAGCTGTTTCATCAAGCTTGCTCATTATATTTCTGGTGACGACGATGATGATAAAATGATCAAAAGTGTATTGTTGTTTGTCGAACCGAGAGTTGACAACAACTTTTCCATTCAAAATTGATATTGTTGATGATATCTCTTCAGATTCCCCCACCTCTTCTCCTCCTCCTGGATCGGCGTATAAATTCCGTGTTGACTAAATCAAGTCAACTCTTTCTGGAGTCTAGTGAAACAATTTAATATTCCAGAAATTGTTGTCACATGTGATATGAGAGGAGATGCATCATGTCATTTTTCAAATCATGCGTAATGATTCTTCTTTACATATGGTTATGGTTATGCAACCGAACGCAAAATGTAATATAACCGTCGCGCTTAAATGGTCCAAGGATTTATTACAGAGATTTTCTCAGTTTTCGTCATCGCATAACATCACATAGCCATACATTGATGCATGAACGCATCATGATGATTTCCTCACTCTCAGGGCTCGCAGGAAGGAGAGATGATGTTATCTCGTAGATGCCCTCCATATGAAGATTTAGGTTGGCTGGGATCATTATGAAAATTGTACGGGTTATTTCTTCCAGGATAAAATAAAGTTTTTTTGAAGAGAAGCTCTAGCATTATATCATAATGACTTCTACTTTTATACCTTGGATAGATACATCACTTTGAAAAAAGATGTGAAATCTCATCTCCACTCCAACTCGAATCCAGTCGAGTCGACACTTATGAAAACGGGATCTCTGCGTGTCGTAACCCTACTCGCTACTGTTACTCCTGCATAAAATAAAACGTTGCGTTGCTTTGTTGAGACCAGACCATACCATACTTACCACTTGAGTCACAGATTGCACTGACAGTAATTAACACTTTGCCTGTGAAAAAACCTAGGGTAAGCATATCAACTCAAGAGATGGAGTAGAGTGGAGTGGAGTTGTAAAGTCCCTGCGTAATTTATATGATGGCCATACTCATTTGCTCTTGGCATGTCATTCCCATGATGGCTTATGATACGTACGTCTCCAACCTCCAACTTTTTTTATCCCTTTCGATGAAATGAAAGTGCACGAGAAGAAAATCTCTTGACTTGTTACTCTTATTATATCACATCACATGGAGAAAATGAAGATGATTTTTAGATCTTATCAAGCAAACAAGAAAGGCAAAGAGAGTGGAGTCAAGTCGAGGACAAGGCTATTACAACCCTCAGGTCTTTATGGTGACGGATGAAAATTGTGGAGTAAACGTTCCTACAAAGCTCATAAAGTTCTGGTATCTTCGGGTCAATTTGTGAGAGATTGACAATATTGCATTAGTAGCGGTAGTGGTAGTGGTAATGGTGTATGTACTTACAAGGACCGTTGCGTTGTACTTCGTTCCGCAACGCTTGCAATGTCAAGGCCAGTAAAAAATATTTCACTTTTTTTGGCTACATGTCTCGGTCTCGTTCTTGGAAACCTTTTGAGTCTGGCTGTTCAAATGTTTGTGGGCGAAAGCAACATAAAATATTTGTGTTTGGCATTGCATTGCATTGCAATGATCATGATCACATCAGAGCGTGTGGTAGTTGGTAGTGGTAAAAAGAAGGTAATATATTAGGTAAGCTGCTCTCCTAAAATTCCATACATTTTCGACTACTTACTGGAATGTTGAATTCACGAGAGAAAAACGGTAGTATTTTATACAGCCAGGCCAGACCAAAACAGTCGTGATATGCCTTTTGAGAAAATAAAATGTTCTCTCCCGACGATCATTACTTGTTCCACTGAGACAGGATATAATCCCACGACTGATTGCGTATATTTAGAGAAAATTGGATGCTTAATCAGTCGTGATATGCCTTTTGAGAAAATAAAATGTTCTCTCCCGACGATCATTACTTGTTCCACTGAGACAGGATATAATCCCACGACTGATTGCGTATATTTAGAGAAAATTGGATGCGTAACTATGATTTGAGTGTCTGCACCATCACTAGTACGTCGTCTCTCTCTCTCTTTCTCAAAGTGATTCAAAAAGTGAGTGAGGTGAAGACTGGAAAAAGGTAGCATTTGTAGTATGAACTGGACTTTTAAGAAGTCGAGTCGACGAGATTATTATTGGCAGAAAAAGAAGGAAACATCAATGTTTAGACAGACCATACTTACCACTTGGCTCCTCGTTACGAATAAAAAAGTGATAGACAGAAAGTGCGTATGCACATTGACTTCATAAACATGTTAAAACAAAGAAAGGAGATTCTGACAATCAAAAGGGAAGGATGAGTTGAGAAATGAATGCCTTTTTCCTCCTGCCCTGATATTATTCCACTAAAGTGCGTTTGGCTTTCAAAGACACGCACTATCGAGCACCCGTTTTTTTTCTTTGTAGATGAACTGCTGACATGCCTTTTTTATTCTGTTCAAGACATAGAACATGCATCTGGTAGGCTTGAAATTGAACTGGACTTACTTGGTCTGGTCTGGAAAATCATGTCATTTTAAGGTTTACGTGAGCTTTGGTGTATCATTAGCATTTCCCCTTTGTTTTTTCTTCTTCTCTTTAGGAATGATGTATTAGCTGTAAATTACAGGGTAATTTCTTCGTCTGGCTACCAACCACACCGGTCCAAATTATAGGCTTATGGTTCAATCAATGAATCACACCATGAGAAGTCAAATTAGCGTTAATTTGACTTTACTTAATAGAAATGCCTCTGTGTGTATTGGAATTCACAGGTCATAGTCATATTATTGGCGTGAGTTGTGCGTAAGAAGTTGCGTTGATGAATTTATGCAAATAAGTCATTTCATCATTTTCCAACGATGGACATTAAATTGACTCGGCAATGACACGCTAGAGCTTTAATCCAATTAATTAAAAAAGGAGTCCGACATGAACTTCTGAGGATATAAGCAGCTGGTGTTGTGAAAGAGTGTCTTAATCTCATCCTCAGCCTCATGTGTCATAAAGACTTTTAGATAAAAAGAATGCCTTTCAAACGAAATTAAAAAGAGAAGCCGCACTGGAACTGCAACAAACTGCAAAGATGGAAGTAAATGATCTGTGTAAACCTTTTCGTAAAAATAAGACAAGCTTGGTTGTGTTCCTTCTTTGGCCTTTCATGTTCAACTTACACCATTTCCTTTAATTACACACCGGCTAACTTTACTCAATTATTAGAGATCTGATCTAAGCTGCTAAGCTAAAGAGGGCCTTCAAGACAAGACAAGAC
>JAHZMX010001571.1:0-15394 GCA_027743895.1 Seira musarum | reverse complement strand
TAACTTAATAATAAACAGCTTAGAGATTATTATGATATAATATTTCGGGATGAAGGTTTTGCTTTCGTCACCGCTTCTTTTTTTACATGGATCATTTATGATTGTACTCGCAATTAATGTGTTATTGCGGCACATGTTTGAGTATCTTTAAAGTTCGAGTGTGCGATATTATTTAGCATACAGAGTTTTTTTTATTTACACGCATGAATAGAAAAAAGAAGAGCACATCTTCTCCTGTGTACACATACAAAGATTGCGAAAAAAATTATAAAAGTACAACCATAATTTGATCCAACTCTCGTACATACATTTTATTATTATTATCCTTTGTCTACATTTCCTTGTTTAAACTACTGCGCAGAGAGAGAAGTTTTAACATGCATCATATATTTTACTAGTTCAACGACATTTTATTTCAAGGTTGCTGTTTTTCGATCAATTCTTTAGACCTTGTTGGAGTTAGATGACGGATTCTAAAGGGACTCTTGAAGATTTCAGTGTTTTCTCCAAAGTCGTCGTCGTCGGCTGGATATTTCAAATTGCTGTTGCTGCCAGTATTAGTGATATAAAACATCACAATGCATTATTTATTCTCTTCAGTTTTAAAGAAAAAAGATCTTTCAAAGTGTGCAGATTTATTTGCACTCCCTGACTCATCCATTATGGATGATATTTCCGGAATATTGGAGAAAATCCAAGAAATAGCTTCCTCTCCCGGATACAATGGTGATTGGGGGGAACTACAGCTTAGCTAGGCTCCTCCCCCAAATATATACCCTGAACCCGGAAAGAATTAATGAGCATGTGATGGCCCTAGCCAACCTTCTGAGCCAGTGTGATAACACCGAGAAATGTTCTTTGTTGGGACTCTTCAAATTGGTCGCAGCAAGAAATGGAAGCAACAGGTCGTTAATTCTACAACCTTCCCTTCCTCAACTACTCCACTGTCTTAATAATCCAAACACGGTTGGACCCACCCTGGAGGTGCTGCTGGAAATGTCTAATGACGCAAAGTTATTAGAAAATCATTTGGACAAAATTCAAGAATCTGTAACAAAATCTGCAAGTGTTTCCAGTGGCGGTGGGAATAGCAATGCCCCAGGGGGCAATAAGAATAGTTCAGGGGTTGCATCACAGAATGCTGTTACTGCAGTTCAAATTTTTCGTCATGTAATACAATCGCTTAGTGGTAGCTCAAACAAACGAGAAAAATGTCGACAAATTCTTGTTCATCGAATGATCAAACTCCTCGATGTCGCGAACAAAGACCAATCCGCCCAGATGCAAATTTTGCGTGAAATTTTAAGCCTAGCTCATCAATCTCCCTGGCTCATAACGAGTGATGTTATGTTTGCCATTACCAAAAGTGTAAATGTTTCTTCCAATAACTTTGGTGGTGTTGGTCACACTGCATTAAGCAAATTATGGGATTTGTGTGATGGTAGTGGTACGCTAACATCTTCATCCGCAGAACTTTTACAAACCACATCACCGCCTCCGATGGGCTCTTCCACGTCATCGAAAATGACAACCACTCCACCATTATCGACTTCAAAAACTCTCAATTATTCCATGCTGGACGGCAGCACAGATAAGCTTATAGGCAATAATCCAATGACATTATCCATTTCAAGGTTAGCAAATCTATCAATTCCTTCGAGTACAACAATCAAGCAGTTGCCAGTTCAGCAGCCTCAACCACACACCCAACAAAGTAATAGCGGCGGTGTAGGAGGAGGAGGAGTGATAGGTACGACGGGGCTTTGTGTTCCTAGCTTTAGCACATACATTCCACACACACCATCCACTGCCATTACGCATCCAGTGGGGTTACCCACAACCATTTCCATAAACTCCTCTAGATCACCGCCATCACATAATAATAATTTCTCTTCAATAGAATACAGAAAGAAGGGTGCTGGTGGTGGAATCAATATCACGATTCCACCTGTTACTGCATACCAGAATAGGAGCGCTTCCAGCATAAGTGGTCTTCGAGAAGATTTTGGAAATCATTTGAATTCTTTACGAACATCGCAAATATCGATGACACCCAGTGCAGCTGGAAGTACAAACGCGAGCAGCACGACACAACCTCATGAGGGGCTTGCTTGGGCAGCACCCACAGGAATCAGGTCACCCACCAAAACTCATGGTCAGCACCATAACCTTATAGGAAATTCAGGAACCTTTAGCTCTTCCGCAGCATCCATTTTAAGTGGACATGGGATATCGTCTACAAATAACTTTGTGTCTAGATTAAGTACGAACCAGTTGACAGGAAGTGGATTCAACAACAATATTTCATATAGCATATATTTGAGTAATAATAACTATAATATCACAAGTAACTCTGGTTTCCTAACGGGAAAAACGAATCCCACAGGGAGTGGCGCACATTACAATAATTACAGTGTTCCTCATCATCAACAGCAGCAACATCATTACATACAGAACAGCTCGAGTGGGAACAAATTGCAAAATGGCCCTTACCAAAAAGTTCCTCTAAGTCCTGTCGGTGATCCTAGTCATCAACTAGCGAATTCTGTAATGAGCCAGCCAGATCTACGAATAAATAATGTGTCTACAAATGGGAATGTGAGTAATAGTGGTGCCACGGGTGGAGGTGGAGGTCATCATACAATCACTGGTATAAGTCACATGAGTCTTGTACAACCGACTTCAGCAGAACCTTCAAATAATCACTTGGAAAATAACGGCACTACTGTATCGGCAACAGCTCCAAATAACACGTCTTACTCTCAGCCACAAATCAGCGTATTTGAACCATTCCCAATGAGAGATGTGGTACAACATTTTTGCGAAAAGCATTTGGAAAAAATTAAAAGTTATATGGAAAAGATCACAGTGAAAATCCCACTTCCAGTTAAATGTACAATTGAGGAAAGGAAAAATCGAAAGAATGCTAAGCTTCATTTTGCGTGCCAGTTTCAGACGGAGCATTGTATTTATAGTGGAAGTCGTCTTTTCAGTATGAAGACAAGGTGAATTCATGAATCATGTTTTAAAATCAAAACCTCATTTAAAATAAAACTAAATAGTTGTCGTTTTTTTAAATAGACATCCACGGCTTTGGATTCATCTCATGTTTCTGGCTCTTCAAGCTAGAAGTCAAAATCAAGCACTGAGTACGAGAGAAAGTTCAGTTTCGAGTTTGAAAAACTGTTGGGAAATATTGAAATGCGAGAATAAAACATTCTTGACAATTGTCACAAGCGCATTTCCAAGTACCCGAGATCAGGATTACTTGCTATTGGAATTGAGAAATTCGGGTTTCTTTGACTTGTTTGAGTTCAATGCGATAAAAGCACAATGGGGGTGCTTCTTTTGCAACCACCCTGGCAGAGCTCTGCAATTCCTAACTTCTGAACAGCCAATATTGGAAGGATGCCTGAAAGAAAAGAAAGGGAGATGGAAAATTTTCAAAAGATTGGAGAACTAGGTATGCACATTTAATAAAATAAAACGCTTATTCCAACACGATTCACATATCAACTCATACTTATGAGCTCGTATATTTGAATTATAATTTTTTAGATATTTTACTCTTTCTGGTGGCCAACTTATGGCCAGAGGAAATGACTCCACCTCAACACTGAACCTACACCAAATTCTCTCCGTCCGAGTAACCAGGGGTCAACGTCAAATACCAAAAGCTTTCGAAATTTTCACACAGGACAAGAAAGTTGTTCTCAAGCCAAAGGATGGTAAAAATGCCAATGAATGNATTCCTAACTTCTGAACAGCCAATATTGGAAGGATGCCTGAAAGAAAAGAAAGGGAGATGGAAAATTTTCAAAAGATGGAGAACTAGGTATGCACATTTAATAAAATAAAACGCTTATTCCAACACGATTCACATATCAACTCATACTTATGAGCTCGTATATTTGAATTATAATTTTTAGATATTTTACTCTTTCTGGTGGCCAACTTATGGCCAGAGGAAATGACTCCACCTCAACACTGAATCTCCATCAAATTCTCTCCGTCCGAGTAACCAGGGGTCAACGTCAAATACCAAAAGCTTTCGAAATTTTCACACAGGACAAGAAAGTTGTTCTCAAGCCAAAGGATGGTAAAAATGCCAATGAATGGGTACAATGTCTGAGTGTGTTGGTCGCACGTAACGAGGCTGGATCTGGAGGAGGTTCTGGTTCAGACTCTCTTTCGACTGGGTTTAACTCTTGTTACCCTTCTCAAATACATTTGAGCAAAGCTGTAAGTGTAAATGGCTTTAGAACTGAGGTATGAAGCCAATCAATCAATAATAAAAAATCAAAGGGTATGCAATCCTCATGTCTTCCGAAATGAAATTAATTTGAGAGTGCTACAAGTCGCACGACAAATCTTTTTCTTCGATTAAAAGTCTGATGCACAGTCCAGCCAAAAGATATTAAAATTGTAATTATAAGTTAAAACTTTTATCCCGTTGAAACCTTTTTGTTTAGCACGAGTTCAATCTATTTATAATTTTTTCATTTGTGTGTATTGCATTGTATATAAAAATATTTTTATACATGTTTTGTAAGTATAATTTTGTTATTAAATAGTAGAATACCTAGTTTAATTCGCGAATGTGCAATAATGTATTAAAGCAGGTGATCATCTATATTTGGGGGTATTATGAGTATGAGTGGTAATGATTGCGTACAAAATTAAATAAAAGAAGTTTTTCAAAACTAATGCAACTCTTGTATTTTATTTAGTGCTCGTACTCACCATCAGACTTTGTATTGTAAAAACGATACTCAGCACGACATATTTACATTCCCTATAGTTCCCCGTGGAGATTTTTCGTTTGGAATCTGAACGGTTTTATTAAGTTTAAACTAAAAGAAACTATGGGAAATGCGAGTTGTATTTTGGAATCCGTAAAATGAAAGCAGCGTTTTGTCATGCCTCTTCTAAATATATATTTTTTCAAACGATTTTTCCCATCGCTATTTTTTAATATTCTTTACTCACAAACTTTTCAAGCAAACTTAACTACGCTTTCTACTACACCCAGAATTCCTCACACCTTTCTTCATTTTGCGTAAACCAAACCTGTAGCTTTCCACGATGCCGAGTACAAGATATCACTATGAGAAGAAGCCGATCTTAACATTTTATGAGCGTGGGCCAGGTACGATTTTTTAATGGATCGATCGCAAAAGTGAAAGCAATAGCAACAGCATACATCCTCTTATTCGATTCACCACACAGGGCCTGCGGGTTACTACCTTCCCCCATTGGTCGGGAAGAGAAAACATGCATTGACGCATCGAATCAATCCAGAATACACCTTCGGTTTAAAATGGAACGATCTGAGAAAGGATTTTGGACCCGGAGCGGCAGCCTATCTTATTCCCCAGCATTGGAAAGCAAACGGCTACTTTGCTGGGTACAAATACACTTGTCGACAAAAACTAGCAGATTGTACGGACTAAACCATTATATTTATTTATGCACGACGGCAGTAAACATGTTTATAAATGCGGTTATAAACGGGTAAATGCATTACATTTCAGACGATAAACGTGTAGTCCCACCACCTAATCAATATACCTTGCCTCCAACAAACAAGTATCGTTACAAAGCTCCTACATGGTACGTTGGGATTCGAACACCAATAATCAACAAGAGGTTTTCACCTGGTCCGGGTGCCTACTTGCTCCCACCAGCCATTGGACCGAAAATTCCAGACAAGCTTGCTGCTGCTGAATGTACCTTGTTAGTGAAGAACAGCCATTGAACTTTTTTTTGAAATGATCATATTTGCCTTTATACTTTTCCATTTTTTGTAATTTGTCCTCACTTTATTTTGTTTATGACTTTAGGAAGGGAGATAGGAAATCAAAAGACATTGGCATATCCCCTGGGCCAATCTACAGCATAGGACCAACCGAACTTGTGAAACCAAAATCTCCTGCTTTCACTATGAGGCAAAAGTGGAAGGAGCTTATGCAAACCTACGATGCTGGTCCTGCTTCATACACTCCGCTCTTCCCTCCGCCTTGTCCTTGCAAAGTCCCAAAAAGAGGCTGGCCTTTTGGCATCCGCTACAATGAGTTCACTGGAATATTCCGCACTGGCTGCGACAATTCTAGATATGAACCATTAGACTAAATAAGCAGATATCACATTATGAAAAAAAACTTTCCCATATAGTTAAATAAAACTCAAAGTAATGTAACACTTCATAGTCATCATTGCTTAATGTGTTCTTGAGATCAAATGATTTTGCAATCCTTTCAATTACCGAGATTTCCTTCATCAAAGAGACATTCAAACTTTTACATTGAAGTTACATTAAGTTATTTTTTATTTAATACTATTGCATAAAGTAGGACGTGAAGGTGAAACTTCTTGAACACAACCTAAATGCCAGCAAAAAAGAATGGCAATAAAAATTAAAGGTGAGGATTCGTGAAATAAAAAATCGAAATAGAGTTAGAATCACTATTGTAAATGCTCAAGATGAGTGAGCATTAATGATAGTGATGAGTATAGGGACTCGGAATTCCCCGTTTCAATTTTTTATTGTGTATGAGCGATCGACATCAACTTTTACTTTATTAAAAAACGTGGCAATACGCGTGATGGGGAAGTAAAAGGGAAAGGTATCCTTCTATCATCATCATTCAATCCATCTATAGTATCTTCTATCTTTCTCCTCTCCCAAATCTCTCACAGTCGAAGAAGAAATTCTTCATCGCGAGGAGAAAGCTCCCACCTTTCTGTGTACACTGTTGCTGTTGAGCTTGAGAGTAATCTCTTCTTCTTACCCTCTGTGCACGGGTTAAAAAACATCAGTATTGCTCAATCTAGCATCTTATTGGAAACAACACAGTAGAGAAGTACAAAAGCACCGTAAAAAAATTTCGGGAAGAAAAGCAGGACCAGCTTCTGCGTCTCCAAGTAGCTGGACTCCATTTTTGCAGAAGAAGACTCAAATGAGCGCCTGACCTTATTTTAAATCATAATGGCAAAAACAAAAGTGTCCCAGTATACCATCGTCCCGATTGATTTCCGTGTCGTGGTTCAATACGAGAAGAAAAAACACCAACTCCAAAAGCAAGGGAAAAGTGATGTTGGAGCCTGTCGAAAAAAGGCTCGAGCTAAACGAAAAAATAAGGATTTATCAATCGATGAACAAATCGCAAAAATGCATGAAAAGATCGACGTAGACCACGAAAAAACTCTCATCAAAGGATTCTCCGTGATTCCAATTGTAAGCGTCTTTATGTAAATTATATTTTTGCTTAATTCTCAATTTAATGTTTCTATGATTTTTCTAGGGCGCCGGGTTGGTCAACATCTTGCTCGCAGTTTGGCTAGTTATAGTCCTTTTGTACAATGCAGGCCTTCCTCATGACATGCAAATTCACTTTGAGCGTGACATCAGCTCAGGCCAGAATAAAGCTGCAGCGTTGGACATGATTCTTCACAATGATACCGATACTGACACACTTTACGCCATTGTTCCGTTGAGCACCGTCGGAATAGAGTTCCAGACATTGAGCGCTCTTATGATGATGGGAGGTCTGGCTCGAGTCATGTTCACTGCTTCATTTTGTCAACAGCTTTGCACAGTAGTAAGCCCAAATAAATATGTAACAGGTAGCAAATCATAGGGAAATTAATAAACTATTAATTTTTCCAGCCAAATCTTGGACGGGAATATTACTGGTCTTGGTTCGCACTTGGATTGTTGTTTGTGACATCTAACAGGATCTTTGGAGGCAGGGTGCTGGAAAATTTGAGCCACCCAATCGGAACAACCCTCTGCACCATGGATTTTGATTACTTCATCAAAAATGATGTGCTTGGATTCTACTATCTCTGCCACACTTTGTATGCTTACTTTTTGCTCGACTTTTTGCTATTCATCTTGACACAGGTCAGTACTACATATTTAAAGTCATTTTATTTTTATTTTTATTGTTGTTATTATTTATGTGGGAATGTATTACAGGCAATGTATTGTTCTATTTTTTCAGATCATTCTCATCACGATTTATCCTTCTCGAAAGTATTACTACTAAACTAAATCCTAAACACATGGAACAATGAAGTAGTCGAATTTGGAAACTTTGTTAGCTGAATAGCATAGGAAAATTGATGAAATGTACATTTCACCATGAATAGTCAATAGTCACCAAAATATATTATTTTGCGTACTCCTTTTCCTTTGGGAAACATGATAGGAGTTTTATGCTTCAAATTAATAAATAAAAACATGTCTTATAAATAATGGTCATTGTTGATGCTGATTCATTAATTTCATTTTATTTCGTCCAGATAAATACATTTATAAAGTCATGAATGGTACATTGCAAATTTTGAATATATCAGAAAGTAGAAGAAAGCAGTAGTAGAATTGAGAGAAAATTCGCAAAGACCCTGTCCGATTGTTGAAAGAGAGAAATTTTGAAAGATTTTGCATCTCAAAAGATACATACAGATGAAGTTCACCCGCTTTCTACTTTGCTACATTACATATTACATTACGTTGTACAATAATTCACTCTTATCCAGTTACTTGAGGTTGAGGAGGCACAGCATTTTTAGCAACGGTATTTGAGCTTGCGTGGTACGCAACACTTGGACGAGGAGGACCTTCGTATGGGTACCCGCTGCACAATTCCCTGAGATTAGAATAACACATTTAAATCTCCTTTATGTCATTCTTATAAATATATTTGGGGAAATTTCACCTTGCCGTTCGAGTCCTCAGTATACATAAGATAAAGAGAATGAAGAAAAATCCAAATCCAGCAAACCCATATTTAAATGCAGCCTCGTTCCAATCAGTCGGTTTCATCGGTTCCTCTTCTTCCCCAAGGTCTTCGCTACTTGGGGTGGTTGAAGTGGAGCAAGGATCCAACGATACCTCTAAATCTCCACTTCCATAATGATCCTCACTTTTTGAGTGATTTTCCTCGCTATAATCGTATTGCTGCTCTGATTCCGCTAAGGATGGTCCCTTCTTCTTTTTGATATGAACATCATCAGTCCGAGTTTGAATTGAACGCGAGTCGCGATCATCAACGTTATCATCATCATGTATAATTCGCCGGGATAAAAGTTTGAGACCTGTTAATATACTATTACTTTGCGTACACTCATACGAGCCGCAAAATTGAATAGGGTAAGGTATAGGATATCCAGCAAGAGTACAGCCCCAGGGTGAGCGATTCTCTTCAATTTTGTATTGCTGCAAAATTATTTCGCATCTTCCACCTACAAAAATATATTATACCTCGGGTGAAATAAATTCTCATTATTACTTTCCAAAAATGAAATGAACTCACTTTTTGAAATGACTACAGCAATTTGTACGTATTGGCCATTTTTCTTATCTGCTTTGCACGAGACATCATCAAGGGATAAATGATAGTTTGTCAGAGTATCGGTAAACTCCGCCGAGTGTGAATAGAGGGTGAAGTTGTGCCAAAAGTATACGCTGCGTTTCGTTTCATCATTTTGCACAAAATCCGAATCATAATGATGGGCATTATTATTGGCGTGTCTCCGGATCCCTATCTCGTTTTCACAAACTCTGTCATTCTTGCTCTGGTTTTTCGTGCTTTTGGAATAGGAATTCGTGCTAATCCCTCCAGCCAATTGGGTCGCATCAAACAAATCATAAGAGATTTTCACAATATGGTTACATGTATTGGCATGTCTGAAATCCCATGGGGAGTGCATCACATTAATACCAGCTACAACAGCAGTCTCAATTCCATTCAAGTGAAAGTCACATGAGGGTGTGGAAGAATCTTTAATCAGCATTGATGAGGAATACGCTGACCCTCCTGTAGACGGTCTAGCTCCATAACCATTAAGTGTTCTGCGATTATTGGCGTTGCTATTAAGCTGGATGTTGGTATCAGGTGAGAAATTCGTTGTGACACTCGGATCTCGTGAACCAAAACGAGGATCCGGGCAAAGCTGATCAAATCTGAACGAGTCTAAAAAAATAAAAGGAGGAATAAAGAAGTCAAATAGTGGTATCATCAACGCATCTTTTGTGTGGTAACAAAAAGAAGTGCAAAAAAAGCAGAGAAAACACTTTCTAATTTATTGTATCTTAAAAAAGTTCAGGTAAGTTTACTTGAGCATGAGGAGGACGCTGATACAATAGACCGATGTATTGATGTTGCAAGTAGGAGGGCTTGCATGAGTGAAAACAAGCTCAATCCGTTCCGTTCCCACATATTCTGTGTTCCGTACAATTATCCTTTCTTAACTTTGTTTAAGTGCTCTTCTCTCTGAGCTTTATGACAAGAAGGAGGTATTGTACTAGCTAATGCTTGGGAAACCTTTTAATCACTCTTCACTACACTACAATACATGCATGGATGTACCTTAATACCTAATGACTGACTCTTTCGCAAATTTCTGGGGAGAAAATTCCCTTTCCCTCTTTTGTTATCAACAGGTTCAGGCTAACAAAAGCCAGGAGAAAGCGTGTGCACCCAACCACCATAACTCCTGCTGCTTTTTCCTTCCTGAGTTGGAGTATGAGTGCTTTCTTCATGTGTATGTAATCGATGTGTTTACACTGTTTGCTGTCTCGTCCCAAGAGCAATTACACTTCCATGTTCTACATCAAATGCATTCACATGTCGGAGACAGCGAACAAGAGCAGAGAGAGAAAGATGATGTGGCAATAGAAGAAGAAGAAGATCTCTCTCTAACTTTCCTCAAAATCGTGCGGAATGCGCACATCTTTCTTCATATATTTCGGTGTTGTTCGCTCCAGCTCGATGCAAAATAGTAATATGCGTTCATGTTAAAATGCTAAATCTTGGAATTTCTTCGAGATAGTTCATTTCTCTACGTTAAATGCTTTCCCTTTCCAGTTCAATAATTAATCTCTCGTTTAGGTAGTCGGTCATAATCCCCTTAAATTGAGTAACTCCAAAAAGCTCTTACAATAGTTGTTCAAAACGAGTCTCATGACAAAAAAGAGAAGTATTTGGGAAGTATTTAACCATGAGCATCTGAGTCAATTCCCGTGTTTCCAACAAAGGATGCGTGAGAGAATAAAAAATGAATGATGACTTCCTTTCACTTTCACCACGGAAGCTTTCATGTACATTACATTGACCTACTTGTTTGATGACTCCTACGCGAGAGCAAGTGAGTGTGGAGGTACCTGAACTTATAAGTATTTTATGGATACCGCATATAAAATAAAAACTCTTGTGGTTTGTAGTATGTAAAGCAAATGCGAGCGAGCTGTTGACTCTTTTAAGTAAGCATAGTAGCTGTGCTCAGCAAATAACAAAAAAGTCGCAAAACCTTGAGCAAGCAAAGTTGTGAAACTCCATATTCTAAACCACGTATGCACACGAGAACTTTCTCCATCCTATTATGAGCTCTAATATGGGCTTAACGAAATGCCTTTTTCATTACTATGATTATACAAGGGCAGTTGTAAACAAAAAAGAACTAGACACTTTGCACACGCACTTTGTAAAAACTTTTTCCTCTATGTAGTTTTTCCCCACGTGCCTGTCCTCTATTAATTTGCGTGTTGTTGGTAAATAAAGCATATTGTTGAGATAAAAAAAAATGAATCTAGAGTTTGAGGAAAATTTATTATTTGTTGATAAACAGGTAACTTTATTTTCAGATTCTTAACTTAAAAAGCAAGGAAAACAACTAAGCCCGTTAGAGTTTTCCTGCTTAAACATGTGCGTTAAGTTTTGCTAGGTAAGTTTCAGATTTTTAGACATACATTTTATTTTTATGGACATTTTTATTTGATTTTGATGATGAGACGATAATGATGAGATAAGCATCTGTTGGCATCATGTTGGCTGTTATTTAGATGGCTTAAGTGATTATGCATAATGAACGTGTACTGGGACTGCTGATATTGATTTTTTGGTAAATGTCATATATTTTTAACCAGTAATTAACTTTCCGTAATATCCAGAACGACAAGTGCCGATATGGAGTGGTGCGGTACCTTTCAAGGACCAATAATCTTGATCAACGCCCTCCACCTTAAACTAATTCAAAACAAATGTCAAGTTAATTCGTTCTAATTTTGCAATACCTAAAGAGTCGGGGCAATATGAGACTTACTTGTAAAGTGTAAGAAACGCTATAGCCAGGATGGTTATTGGCACTGAAAAAGGTTGGGACCTGCCCTTTTGGTATGATCAATGCTCCACGCCAAATCATCTCACTGCTATCATCAGCATTATTCAAGCCTCCTGAATTATGATTAACTTCTGCTCGCTCGCATCTCACGATCGTACTTGTCACCCTTTTCCAACAATTCTCGGCAATGCTGTAGGTAATCTTTTGCGCAATCAAAACCTTCATGTGTAAAGCCTTCCTCCTAGGGTTCCTTACTGCGAGAACAAAGTGGACAGCCTCTTCGGATAAGAAGCCTGATGATTCAACTTTGAATCTGGCAGAAACTCCATGATTTAAAAGTTCCCCCATCGGTCTTTCGATAGCGATTCCTTTGCCCGTTTCTTCCAAGTTATTAGACAGATTATTGTAGCCCTTAAAGTCCAAAGTTTCTTCTGCGATTTGTGCATATCTCAAATCCTGAGAGCAGAAGTGTGCGCTTAGCTTGTAAACTGCAAAATGAAAATCCTTTCTCAAACTTTTATAAATTACATGGTTGGAATAAAAAAGCACTTTTAAAATGTCAAATAACCTAAAGTGCCCACTGTATTGTTGAATGGACAAGGAAAACACTTGTCTCCAGGAATGTCCAAACTAAACGGAAATATAGTAGCATCCACTACCGAGTTTATGTCCGGAATCAGCGCATAGATTTCTGAGTAAGCAAAAATTGGAATTTTGAATACCGTTTTCCACAATTGGCTTCAATTAATGAGGAAAATGAACCCCCATTACTTACCTTTTGAATTCGCTAACGACTCCACTGCTTCGCATTGGATGGTTGAGCCATTTGAGCCTCGTTTCTGATTGTTTGCATTGTTATTGTGCACATTGTTTGCATCAGTCTGAAGAATACTGAATCTTTTTGTGACCAGTTCTCCATTTTTCTCGAGGAATAGGGTGCATTGAGCATCCAACTGAACTCTTAAACCTGATTAAAAACAACGGCAACAATTTTAAAAAATTAATGCTTAAAATAAGTATATTTTCTGTAATAATAGCCGATAGCTTACCAGTGAAAGTAACCAAACTTTTGCTATGGATGACAACTTTCCCCTGTAGCTTTCTCCCTGGCCGGAGTGTCTTGTCAGGGATAATTATGGATGCACTAAATCCATTACTCCAAAAACTCCTCACCTTCCTTTGACCCCTCCCATTGTTAGTCTTATCTAACTGAATAGGTCTGTTGATCAACGGCCACTTTTCTAACCGCATTTTTGTTTCATTATATTTTACAGAATGAACTGAAAACGTTTTTTTAAAAACTTGATCCCCTTGATCCGTGAAATATTCAAAGACTACTTGCAAAGAGGAATGGAAAAATTACTTTGGCATAGACAAAGAGCTTTTCTTGGAATGTTTAGAAGAAAAACAAACAAAATATCTAAAATTATCTGAATGATGAATTTACGCCTTTTCCGTTCTAGTTTGTCTGAAACCTATATGTCTAATATAGGGTTATAAAAGAAAAGAATTTTTGTTCGTGGGAGTTCTTATACAGATCAAAAGGAGAAAGAAAGAAAGGATATTATTTGTAAAGTGTGTAGTACGAGAACACGGAACGTTTCTTCTGTCTCTTTCTATTTTGCTTAAAATGGAACAGAAGAGAAGAACAAGGACCGGCCGAGCGTTTCGCGAAAGGAAGCGAGCAACTTGTTTTTAGATGACCACCGCTCACAACCTCTATTTCCACAACTGGCTGGAGGAGAGAATTGTAATTTTCCTAATATAGATTCTGCGAGCGTAAGTATTTACTACGACAGAGAGTCTGTGTGTTTCGCGAAAGGAAGCGAGCAACTTGTTTTTAGATGACCACCGCTCACACAACCTCTATTTCCACAACTGGCTGGAGGAGAGAATTGTAATTTTCCTAATATAGATTCTGCGAGCGTAAGTATTTACTACGAAAGAGAGTCTGTGTGGTTTGAACTCTGAACAAAGTGAATTTGAGAGTTTCTTCCGTGAGCAAAATGCTTTCTTCAAATAAGAACTACTAATCCAGTACTTGCACCACCACCAACAACACTCATATGAGCTATATAACTATAACAAATTTTTTATGGTTGGGCAAAGTGATAATAGAGGAGAGACTTGTACTTACGTTGTTAGATTAATAGTGGTATGCAAATATGTATAAGACGACGACGAAGATGTTATGCATGTACTTGAAAGAAGCAAGGTTAGCGAGAAAATGTTTAATACAAGAAAAAGGAAAATTGTTCAGAACAAAAATCAATAGAGAAAGAGTTTTCTCATTACCTTTGTGGTATTATTTATTTATATTCATATTTTCGTCCACTCTTCTACCTCTTTACATGACAGTTTACGAGCAAGAACATGTTTAAACTCGTGCTTCCTAAATTATTCGCAAATGGCAAAGAGGAAAATTCCATTCCGTCATATTGAGAGAAAGGTATAACGTAGGTATACTGACTGGACTTTGTCCGACGTAAAGAAAGTTCTCGCTTTTACAATTTACATGAAGCGACTTTCGTGCCGAGTGGAATATTAATGCTTTTGTGCCTTGGACTTGACTTTAAGATTAACATGAACAAGCATGAAATGATTTTTTTTTGAAATATCAATAAAACCATGAAACATGAGCTACGTGGGCCAGTCTTTCAACCTGACTCACATTGAAATAGCCAAACAAGGTTAATCGCTTCGCCTTGAAAATATACTATAATGATGGGGAATGCGCAAAAACATTTTTATCTCCGGGTTATTTTTAAAGGGATCAACAGGTATAGGCTTCAATAGAGCATGAAATAATGTATTTGCTTTGCGGAAAGTCAATATAATTTGGCGACATCAGATATGCACGTAGATTGTAATTAAGATTATTTGCGGAACTTGCAGTTTATTTCAGGCATTTGTATTTTTCCTCTAATTCTTTTCGTGCTTTTTATTGTTCAACCTAAAGACCGACGATTATTATGGATATATCGTCAACGTCCAAATTTTATACATAACTAGACTAAACAAGACCATGCTTCTTTTCCAAGACCAAATTCGAACCCACAATGGTAATTCCTACAATATAAATATGAATGTGAGAATAAAGACTGTACTAAAAGCCATAATCAAATACCACAGCTTGGCATTTTTAATTTTCTAGAACATTTTCTTGCATTTTGAAATCATATATATATTTGACCAAGGTATGTATTACATTTATACTACAACTGCAGTCATAAAAAACAAAACATAAAGAAACTTAACGAGACTCCTT
>JAHZMX010001570.1:0-10162 GCA_027743895.1 Seira musarum | reverse complement strand
TTCACATAAAATACTCTACAAGTAAGATCCCATAAAAATCGGGGAACAGTTGATGTTACAAACAGAACGACAAATGTAAAGCAGTCAAGATGATCTAATCCTGAGATTTAGCAAGAAAGTTGTTTGGACAAAAAATGTTATTCCCAAAGACTCCACAAACGAACTGTTTATTTATTCTGCAAAACACTTTTCCATTGAAATACAGTGGGAAAAATGAACTTCAAATTGAGCAAATGTTACAGTTCCTTAAAAATGTAGGTCTTGCCAAAATCCGAATAATTTCATTTCCGCTTCATTCTAATTTGCTTTTGCGGTTCGTTTTTTGCAAGCATTTTTATTATTCGCAAAAATAGAACGAAATTACAGTGATTTTTAAAATATCGTAAAATCAAGAGTCTTCATTTTTATTCAGCAAAAATCCTGTTTTTAATTATTTTGTCTGATGTAGAACATAGGTAAACCTTATTGCTGGCAAAAATCTGTTTTATATGTAAAATGCTAGATATCATCGGTGCCAGCTTAACTATTCCCACACATTTGTCTTCGTATTGGTAGTTACAAAGATGTTTACTGTTCTGAATCTTTAGCGACTCCAGAAGTAGTATGTCTGACAGTGCTTTTTAAATACCGTTTTCATTTTGTCTTCAAATGAACTTACATGTCGTGTTGAATTCAACATGATCCAAGAGGAATGCAAATGTTGGAGTCACACAAGACTAAACTGACTGTGATTTAGTAGATTTTAGTAGGCGGTCTGTTTACTTGCAAAACCAATGTTTACCTGAATCTTTTCAAAGCATGTGTGCAGACTTCAGTCACCAGTAAATGTAACATAAAATAGAAAATTGGAATTTTTGCATGCACGGTAAAAATATATTTTTTCCGGTGACGAGAATTTATGTGAATGTTTTTTAAGAATTAAATTCGCATCTGAGACTGTAGTTAGTGGGGAGTAAACTTTCATTTTTAAACACACATACATCAGTAACGACAGGCGGAGGAAACGATGCAATATTTTATGCTGTAATGGAATACAAAATGGCATATGGATAAACTACTTTATCGTCATTTCTTGTTTCCTGAATGAGCTTGTCAAAGTGCCTATTTTACTTTAACTTCGTGATCATGAAATCAAAGAGGAGGAAGAAGAGTAAGTCTTTCCAGGTTTCTTTAATGGGCATGCCAAATTGCCAAAAATGAAGTCGACATCTTATTACTAGATTCTCACGGGCAATAAAAACCCACCAAGCATGTAGTTAAAATTTTCGCATTCTTCATGTTCACTTTAGTTTTTTTTCATGAGAGCTTTCTCAATATTTTAATTTCTTCAAGCGAATAACTTTTGCATTTTTCACTTTTCGTTAGTACAAAGACGTTAGGTAATATTTTGAATGGTAATAAGTGGGATTTTTATTGGAGTCTGTGGTGGGCTGGGTAAAACCACGGTTAACGAGATGGATTTCCTTCTTATATCAATATTAATGGAATTATAATTGCAGTGCAAAAAGGATTGGTCTAATAGGATCTGGTTTTACTAGTGATTATGATTATGATGTCAAATTTATAATTGCTAGATCGGTCCCTGCCCACTGTCACAATTTAAAATCATAGGGTATCATAAAATTAGAAAATGTAATGAACTTGTCTGCTGGAAGTTATGTAATAATCAGGAGAACTAAATCATGAGAAACATATTGCCAAATTGCCAAAAATGAAGTCGACATCTTATTACTAGATTCTCACGGGCAATAAAAACCCACCAAGCATGTAGTTAAAATTTTCGCATTCTTCATGTTCACTTTAGTTTTTTCCCTGAGAACTTTCTCAATATTTTAATTTCTTCGAGCGAATAACTTTGCATTTTTCATTTAGTACAGACAGTTAGGATGTTAATAAGTGGGATTTTTATTAGAGTCTGTGGTGGGCTGGGTAAAACCACGGTTAACGAGATGGGTATCCTTCTTATATCAATATTAATGGAATTATAATTGCAGTGCAAAAAGGATTGGTCCAATAGAATCTGGTTTTACTAGTGATTATGATTATGATGTCAAATTTATAATTGCCAGATCAGTCCCTGCCCACTGTCACAATTTAAAATCATAGGGTATCATAAAATTAGAAAATGTAATGAACTTGTCAGCTGGAAGTTATGTAATAATCAGGAGAACTAAATCATGAGAAACACATTTTCTTTTAGTGCGGTTTCAACTTCCAGTTTCGTTTGAATTTCTTTGATCGTCATTCTTCAATTGGATATTATGCTTTCCTCTTGGCAAGGTAATTTATTGCGTACGTGATTTAATCGCTCTTTGATTTGTTTCTTTTGATAGAAAAGCCACTTTTGAAGGGATTTTAATTTATAGTACGAAATCGCTTACGCATAGCAATAGCAATGAAAAAGTCGTTCAATACACTGGAACAAAATGATTTTAATCCACGCACAAAATACGCACATTCAAATCCAAATTAGTTTTTAGTAATAGAAAACGAGGGTTTAAAAGCTATTTTCTTGTTTTGAGTCAACAATCTTATCTGATCGTTCAAATAAAAAAAGAAACGAAACTTACCGACTCGAAGTGCAGTTGGAAGCTGACAGTTGACACGTGGAAGTTGATTGAAGAAAGTGAATAGAAAGCTCAAGACAAAAATGTCGAGTATTCTTGATGCATTAATCATCTTGATAGAATTTGCCATTTCGTGGCTTTGCTTAAAATGAAGCTATCAGATCGTTTGAAATGTTTTGATTTGAAAATGTACTTCCTTCTCCGATTTATTTGAGGTCGATTAGACAGTTATGCGAATGTTTGGAGATGTCGAGCAATTTTACGAGTGAAAGACGACTGTGATGTTAATGTCATGTATTCTGGAATCCAGCGTTTGGTGTCCAAAATCCTTGAAATGCCGGAAACTTGGAAAATCTCTGAAAGGAAAAAATGGTATACATAAATAATTTATACATAGAATTGGAAAAATAAAAGAAATCAACAATTGAATATTTCGAGCTTTGGCACATCCTGCATAGCCACTGTGAATGATACAAGAATGATGTGATGCAAACAAGTACTCCATGTGCATTATTCAAGTCTACAGATTAACTTATGCCCCGCCAAAAGATTCCCCGCTCCCTAAGTTCTAACTCAGACTTTGCGGTAAACATGTCACGGTTGACCGATTACGTAATAGTGAAAAGAATGAAGATAATTTCACGTAATCAAATGGTGTAGCGAAAGTAAGCAATAAACGAAAGCATTTTCATCAAATTCAAGGAGCATCATTTCTCGTGTAATTTACTCTTTCGACAATAAATGCTGAGCGGACACACGCATAAAAATCCACAAAAAAAGAATGGATAAATAGCTTCTCGTGAGCAGACATCAAGTTTGCATGAACCGTACAATTTGTCTGCATCTCATGGAAAAAAACCTGCATTGGTGGGATTTGTCGATTTGTGCATTGCTCAAATCTCCTGGTCCTGATAAGTTCATTCATGACAGGCCCGTTTGAGATGCAGTTTTCATCTTAGCACCTGCGAATAATACGATGATTTATGTACAAGGGAAAGTAAGTAATCAAATAGCTTTGCACTGAATAATCGATGGGTCGTGGGTTTGTTTAAATCGTAAAAAAAGTATTCAATGTGGTAAATGCTCATAAATTGTTCGTATGGACATAAAAATCAAAAAGGAAGGGAGGATAAGGTGGATTTCCTTTCTTCGACTCTTCAAAAATTAAGATTGAGTATGACACGTCGCTTGCGATTTTTCATGGAGTTCATCAAAACTCATCATCATTCCGGAGCCATCAACAAATTAGCACTTTTACAAAAGCGCTCAAAGGCGATTTTACTCACTCTTACTCATGGAGTGATGCAAAATACATTTTTCTTCAGCATTTCAACTTGATAACCAGCAAAAATGGAGAAGACAGTTTGACATAACAATCAAAAAAGGCAAAAAAATGTATGAACATGTTTGGGTATTTCTCTGCTGAAAAAAAATCACATTTTTTTGCTTAATGATCATTTCTTGGGAAGCAGAATGATGGGCATGGAGAATCTTTTACTTCTCAATATGCACCGATGATGACGAAAGTGAAATGGAGAGGGAGTCAGGGAGAGGCGGAACGTGTGTACAGCGTCAAAAAATTTTTAATGGATAACCAGAAGGAAACTCCTCTACATTTGCATTTTGCATAATGTACTGAACTTGAACTGCATTCCTTAGAAAAAACAAACGAAATCTGAAGAAAAAAAGTCATTCAAATTTTAGTTGGTACTCCATCCAGCTCATCAGGAAAGATAAATGCTGTTGACGGTCTGTTGAAAGGTTTTCTTTTAATTTCAAGATAGACAGTTTGCCTTTTTTTTGCCTTTTATGTTCCTATGCCCTCATCATCATCATCGCCATTTAAAGATGGCACACAGCTGGAGAAAGGAAATGAGCGTTGAATATGCCGACTGATAATTTCAGCATGAGTGACTGACTGATCGGATAATGCGCTCGGAAGTGCAAGTTAAAAGTGAATTGACGATTCTTATTACTCGTGAAAAAAACCGCAAGATAATGATATCCCACAAAGAGCTTGGCTTTGACTCATGAAAGCATGTCAGAATTGATAAAGATAGAAAAAAATGTGAGAAGGCATGGCATTGCTCCAAGATGCATTTTTATTATTGTGGCTCGGCTCAAAATGCACAATCAAGAAAGCGCTACGATGTAAAAAAATTGATTCTTTTCGAGAATGCATTCCCACAATATTTATTATTATTATGCCATTCACATCGTAAACAAAGTTAAGTTTTTCAAAGGGAATCATAAAGTTTGGCAGGTTTGACAGGATGACCAACTTTGAATATCAATGTCAAGGCCGGAACATCATATTGCATTGTCAATAGCTTCGTCTTGGACGATGTTTTTTTAGACTCGGAACATTTTGTTGCATTTACACTTGAGTAATGTGAAATATCATCTTGCTCATGATCATCTTCAATGTAGTTGCTGCGAACAGCAGGACAAACAACACTCGCCTGAGAACTTAAATGAGAATGTACTGTCCAGAAATGGAAATGACGATGTTCTATTGACTTGTTGCTTAAATTCAATTGACTTCTCTTCGGTGATCGATCAGGAGGAATCCTGATTTTTTTTCGCTCGCAACTGCAACGTGCAACTTTATGCTGCTTCGGTCGGGATGTTCAATCACTTTGGAGCAAGCATGATAAAACGCGCGTGGAATCTTAATTTTAGTCACAAGATCTAAAGCCATAAAATTCCGGTGAAGCAACAACAGCGACAATTTAACAACTTCCTCATGGTGGGAAAATTGAGCATTTTCACAGCAAAAAAAAGTTTGTAAACATGGCTGAGAAGGAAAAACATTTTCAAAGAATTTTCAAAATTCATGCCATGCACAATTCCCAATAGGAAATTATGTTACGCTCAATAGTTTTCCTGATATTGATCATCATGGTTTCTTCTTCGTGATGATGACGATGTTCATGATCATCCTCCCAAAAAAGTAGAGATCAAAGAATGCAGAAGCATTATTGTCCAGTTCGATCCAATCCTTGCTCACGAGTGGAATGGAAAGCGAATAGAATCATGAGACACGATACATGCATACAAAGTTTGGAAGGTGTAAAGAACATGAAATGTATTATGCATCATTTTTCAAAGCGCTCGATCTTTTGTTTGAGATAGCCATATAAACTCAATTCCTGAACTTGACCTGTTGACTCGGCTCGGTGTACCCTTTGAAAGTGATTTATTTCTTTCAGAAACAGTTATTTTAAGCCATCCATGAATGTGTAACTTTTTAATAATTCCCATTTGTGTAAAGAATCTATTTGAACGTGAGTGTTTTTCCAGATTAATTTTTTTTCACTTTGAAAAGAAAAGGTCATTTTCATGATAAAATTCCGCCCTTCATCATTCCATTCTTGAGGAAGATGAGGATATATTGTAGAACACCTTATGGAATCATTTTCAATTCTGTTTTCGATATTCATTTAAGCTCAAGCTCAACCATGTCCTCAGATTTTTCAAAAAGTATTCATCAATTTAGAGTCCGAAAATAACAAGCTTTGCATAATAATGAACCACCTGTATAAAGAAAAAAGTGGGTCGAACGAATGCTTTCAAAGCGGTTGTCCGTCCACATAAGTAAAAAATGAATCAATGAAGAAGGTATTTTCTCGATGATGAAATTTTGTCGCTTTTCGTGGGCCTCCAAGGGAGTCCCTCAAGCAGAAAAATGTAACAGATACCTAATGTGCTGCTCATGCATCAGCTACTTCTCTCCAAAGATAGAACGCTTTCTCATCTCCCCCTCTTGCTCGTCATCGTCATTCTTTTTTCTGTTCCCTTATCTTTTTTTCAATAAGCGTAGCCAAAAGCTTAAAAGCTACCTGCCTTCGTAAGTGGTTTTATCACCTTGTTATTCTCACCACTTATTAGTACATTCAGTTTTCAATCCATGAATAGATGAATGCTTTCAAAAGGTTAGACTGGACCGAAAAAGGATTCTTCTTCAGAAAAAAGATCTTAAGTGCTCATATAAGGACTTCCTTTTCCCACTCTTGAGAAACATCTTCCAAAGCTTTGTTTTATTTTATGTCGTGACATTCATGGCTCATTATTATTGGTTTACTTAAGAATTAAGGTACTAATTTTCCCCGGAGGCTTCGAATATTTATTGACTGAGTGAGCGTGGTAAGATTTTTGTTTATCACGAGTGCAACATGACATCGACATCGACACATAAAACTTTTTTTTCCTTTACCTTTCAACAAGCTGGAGAATGGATTACATACGTTGATTTCGGGAAAATTGATGTTTTTCAAAGATTTATTTCCCTTGTCCCATCATCAAAAAATTATTTTTAGCTTGAGTAGATGGAAAGTCGAGGGAAGACTACGGCACGACACAACATGACTATGACTATGACTTGACTTGAGCTGGGATAAAAAAAATTGAATCATATTTGGTTCCCTGGAAAAAGGATTTAATCTATCGTTCCATTCTGACTCGTACGTATGTACATGTGGCTTAACTGCTGACCATCGTTAAATTAATAACAAAGCACCATCACCACAAGTATCACGTCTGCATTGTGTGTAGGTATTCAATTCATCATAATTTTCTTCCATGAACACAAGGTAATATGGGTACTTAAAACGTTGGTAGGTAAGCGCAGTACTTGTACTTGGAAGATTTATAGGAGCGCATTATTGTCAACGAGCTCCACATGCTGCATAAAAAATCACGAGAGGCAGCAGATTATGATTGCAGTCATTTTTATAATACTTAATAATAATGGTGATTACGAGTCTGATTACAAAGCTCGACTGGACTTGGACTTGGACACAGACCATGAATGGATTCTTGTTGGAACGCATTGTTACAAAAAAAGCAACTCTTGCTGGATTATAAAAAAGAGTATTGTTATTATTACAGAGCTTAAAAAAGAATCTTTTGGTTCCTAATTTCCCAGTTATTTTATTAGTATTATACCAAGGCTAATAATAATATTTCAGAAAAAAGTAAGTATAATGTTTGAAGAGCACATTATCCAAGTCCAGCTAGTGAATAAATAGCTCCCGCAAAAAATAACTCACGCCGGACTACACAATGCGCAAAGATGATGGATAACGAAGGAGCTTATGAATAGTTATTCTTATTCGCCGTGTTGAGATGAGATGGAAGACTCCAGCAGATAGATAATTTTTTTTTTTCAAGGGGATGAGAAATGTGAAGTTGGTCATCAGATGAGATATGATTACCTACGCATTCTTATTGTTATGGGCGCGTGTAAAGGTTTTAATTTGACCCTCCTCGGGTCCGAAGATAGAATGACTCCAAATTGACTTTAAGAAAATGACTCCGTTTCAAATGAGGACGCAATGATAAATCAATGCGCAAAGATGATGGATAACGAAGGAGCTTATGAATAGTTATTCTTATTCGCCGTGTTGAGATGAGATGGAAGACTCCAGCAGGTAGATAATTTTTTTTTCAAGGGGATGAGAAATGTGAAGTTGGTCATCAGATGAGATATGATTACCTACACTCCACTCCGGAAGATGCATCATGCATCACATCAAGATATGATAGTGAGCCTCTAATGAAGAATGCAAAGATCCCGAAAAAAAGCGCATGAGTAGAGGAAGAAAGATGCAGGTGCATAATAATAATCCAAACAATGATTCATTTTTTATGCAGAACAGATGCAACACATCTGCAACTAATACGATAATGCTTGAAAATACTTATACAGAAATACCTAATAAAAGTATTAGTAAAATTAATACACACGAAATACTACATCTTTTCACACTTATTATTACATGATCATATTGCATTGCATTGCACTGTTATTCTCCACTCCGGAAGATGCATCTTGCATCACATCAAGATATGATAGTGAGCCTCTAATGAAGAATGCAAAGATTCCGAAAAAAGCGCATGAGTAGAGGAAGAAAGATGCAGGTGCATAATAATAATCCAAACAATGATTCATTTTTTATGCAGAACAGATGCAACACACATCACGAGTCGTATTTTCTTACCGCACCTACTTAGATGAAAATAAAAAGCAAAAAATACTTTTTCACATGAATGAAGACCTTTTTATCTGCTTGTGTGAATCTTTTTGAAAATAGAGTCTGGCCTGGCCAGACCAGGGAGTGGGGATCAGTGCACCATAATCCACTGCACTTTAGCAAGTGCAAGGAAGCTAAATAAATGTCGTCCTTTTTTGTGTGGAATCGGCCAGAAAAATATGATGCAAACGCCAAAATAAGAGTGGATGTATAAAAGAAGCTTTTTATAATTCATCTGTAATTTTTGGCCTAGTACATTTATGCGCTTTTAATAGACATTTCTAAAAACAGTAATTTGGACAGAGATTGAGACTGTAATTGCTTTTGAGTCAGAGCCGGTCTGGGATTTTGTGCAGAGTAGAGCGACTCATTAAGTCTGAAATGAACTGCTCTGCATTCGGATTTTTTTGGATGAATTCTAATGTTCATTTACTTTGCGAATCTGACTTTGTTTAGGCTGGTGATGAGATGAGATGATGAGGACGTTAATCTATATGTGAAGACCGTGAAAGCGTCTACCATTACGATTGTGAAAATGTGCAACTGTGCATTGCATTTGATGCTCCGAAATTCATCGCATGACTTCTTTATGACTTGGGGAAGCTGCTGTATTTTCATTGCATTGTGAAGAATCGTAACGTGATCATGACTCTGGTTGTGAGTTCTGATCATAAAAGAATGGCAGTGGTAAATAGTAAGGGTAAAAGATAGTAAAAGGAAAATGAATTGTGTAGTGGTGTGGCATGTCGTGATACAGAAAGATTTAGCGAGGTGAAACAGGAAATTAAATGCTCTTTTGATTTCATTCTTATCGCCAAAACCATTATGCCAAATAGTTTTCTGCAATTTGTTACATAGGAAAATGGATAGGTTTACCTGAAATGATGCCAAAAAAGAAAAGTATTACTTAAATGTTCGTCTCATATGCAGATGATTTGTAATTTATTCGTTTTGTAAGTTTACATGCTATGTAGCATAAATAGTAGCGAAATAAGAATAAACGTTAGATTTCTAAACTAATCAAGCATAGTAGAGAAATTAGAAATGTTCATCATAATCTAGAAGATTTTTTTTAGTTTACTGTGTACCACTGTATCACTTTCTTTTGTAATAATAAATGCAATCTAATATTTCTTTCCAGCTGAGAACCATGACCAAGGTATTTTCCCTCCTTAAAAAGGAAAAACAATTGTGGCATGATGATTATGACGGGATGACAGCACTGAAATTACAAACCTATATATTTTTTGATGCATCATTCTCAGTCACCGTTCCGTTTTTCTATTGTTATTTGCCTTGTATAGAAGACATGGACATGACTATTGTATGACCGATTGCATACACTTCTATTCCAGTTCATTTTAGTCACGTCGTCTCGCCTGCCTATTTCACGCAAGTCTATGTAGCTTCGTTTAACAATTAGGAGATGACTTTGCACGAGACTCCAGTCTTTGTAAGACCTGTGAGTGGCAGAGTATTCAGATATGGTAAGAAGAAGAAAATGATATGTCCAAAGGATTGGAAAATAATTGCCTCATCAGTTTCATCACATGCGGCCAA
>JAHZMX010001569.1:0-23004 GCA_027743895.1 Seira musarum | reverse complement strand
CAAACCTCGTGATCTATTGTTTTTATTTTTGTAAAAAATAGGCGGCTACTTGCATGTGCCTAAAATTAATATGAAATGCCTACAATGCATCATGCAGTCACCACAGTACGTTTTTTCTTAACTCTTTATAAAAGGCAAGAGAAAAGTCAGCGATAAGTTCACCTTTATATGAAAAACATTTAGAAAAAATCTCGTACTTTTCTAAGCAAAGTTCGTGATTGATGCCAGAAAAGACCGTCGCCGCAAAATCGGATTCGAGTCCTAAAGTCATAAAGAGTTCTAATTTGGTAAAAAGGTTAAGAATCAAGTGAAATAATCTAGAAAAGGAAGACCAGAAAGAATATTGTGAAACGGTTTCACGGATGAAGATGATGGAATTTTATTATTTTTATTGCCACTGCCTCCTTCCCAAAACATGTTCGTAGCTCATCCACTTTGAACCAAGACGCATTCTTAACATCTCTCTAAAAATTCCTCACGAGTAAAAAAGTTTGTTATCATTAAATGTCATTAGTATAAGGATATCTTTACTTACATCGTTACAACTATAGTTTGGAAAAGGTGCGGAAGCTCATTTCATTAAGAAAGGAAAAGGATAGCGGCATTTGCTTTCCCGTCTTTACTACTGCAGTATGTGCGGCGCGGTGTACGTGCATCCATACATAATTTAGATCTTTTTTATGAGATGAGCTGTTGATGAGTTTGTAGCCACTACTACTACTCCATACATAGTTTGCCCGCTAACGATATAACGCAACGCTCCCTTCTTCGCTTTCGTCGTCTCACAAGACTTTTTACCCGCATTGTTTCGTCTTTTTATGGTCTTCGTTGGTGATAAATTACTGCTCCTTTATTAAAGAAGGCCGTTTCATAGAAAAAATATTGTGAGCTTGTTGATCTCAACGCTAACCAACTTCTGGACAAAGTAAAATGCCAGAAAGAATGCAATAAGGATCATTTCCACGCATGTTACGAAGCTGAGTGAAATATGCCTTTATGACTTTTGGTTTGATAGTCAAATACCTATAACTTCTCAAGTAAAGGCATTACTACGGTCAACAAAACATTACGTGGCTCATACTATAATCTTCATTAGCTTCATAATTGTTATTAATATTATCGCCAAAATTAAAAGGAAAATACAGGTTTTAAAAATAGTAAGTGCATGCGTCCACATCAAGACTATGGACCGACGAGTCATGTTGATTGCGTTCATCAAGAGCTATAATTATTGGTCAAAGAGTAACCATTTATTATTGTTATTACCGCACATAAGTGAAAGGAGTATAATACTTACCTGCAGAGCTTCTTAAAACATTGCATTGGCATTCGTTCAGACATAGAACAAAAGGTCCAAGGGTTAATCACAATTGTAAAATATCTGTTTACAACCTCGTACAGGTCAACAAGTAGCGTCTATATAAGGACTGATTAGTACACGTCTTTAATTATTTCCATGCCCAGTGGGTTACATTTTTGTGAGCAATATGGACCATGGAATTGGATGTTTATCGTGTAAATATTAATAAAACGCATTTAAAAGGTATGACAAGAATCATCGGCTACGCTTGTGAATGAATGAAGAACTTTCTTTGCCTATTAAAAAAGTGCCATATTCGGTTAATCTCCAGCAGAGCATTAAAAGTACCAATTTGTTCACTTTCTTGCCACTGACTGTACTCCGGTGATCTTGAGTTCTGCTGCACATGCTAACCCTTTTTCCTTTTGATAAATGCGGTCTTATTAATAAAATGTATGACAATGCAGAATCGATCAAGACCATTATTATTTTTTTCACGCTGATTCCCCCTTCTGGTAAACCTCAATTATTGATTGAGCGACAAAACGTCAAAATGTGTCAAATTGAAGGGAGTCACGATCGAACGCGCGACAAACACATCATAATGAGAATTCATACAGCCTGCCTGTAAATAAGAATGAAGAAAATGCAGTCCGTGACGATTCGGAATTAAAACCGTGGCTGCAGCTTCTACTCTAGAAAGGGTTTCATAATAGTAATACCTAGTAATGTGCATGTGGTGTAAAAATTTGTTGACTGCAGTAGTTTGTAGGAATTCAAGGTGGCGTGAAAAAGACATTAAGAGCTNTTGAGCGACAAAACGTCAAAATGTGTCAAATTGAAGGGAGTCACGATCGAACGCGCGACAAACACATCATAATGAGAATTCATACAGACTGCCTGTAAATAAGAATGAAGAAAATGCAGTCCGTGACGATTCGGAATTAGAACCGTGGCTGCAGCTTCTACTCTACGAAGGGTTTCATAATAGTAATACCTAGTAATGTGCATGTGGTGTAAAAATTTGTTGACTGCAGTAGTTTGTAGGAATTCAAGGTGGCGTGAAAAAGACATTAAGAGCTTCATTTTATTGGAACGCTGACGATGACGATTGAGTCATTTCTGTTTCCCCCTTTCTTCTACACTAAACTTTGTCACGTTAGAAGGTTTGACAAACTTAAACATGATAATCCAAAAGGATGACATAACATTTTTAGAGGGAAAATGCGATTATTTGATCAAAAACTAATGATGGAATGCAGTAGTCTCGTCCCTTTGTTGAGTCATAGGACCGACTGGTGACTTTCTCATTCCCTTCTTAATGTAAATGAACAGAAAGCAGCCACAAGTTTCTGGCTATAAACTTTAATTTTGTCTGGTCAATTGCTTTAATTTTTAGTGGAATTTATTTTGTATTTTAAATTGAAACTCGTTTCCGTTATATATCCAAAAATATTTCAAATATAAATATATCCAAAGTTTTTTATTGACGTGTATGTTTTTCATTTGTATTAAATAGCGGATGAGATGCTGGAGCCAGAATCAGTTGCTGAAGAAGATTGTAAAAATGGTAATTCATCATCATCCAATTCAACCACCTCGTCACGGAATGGTGGCAGCAATAGTAATAACAAATGTTCAAACAGTGGACCAATCTCACCCACCTCTTCCATATCATCCTCTTCTTCTGGTGGTAAGAAACCAAAAAGATATTTCTATTACAACACCCAAGTGATGGTGGTCTCCTGATCCAAAGGGTCAGTCCAAACCAAACTGGTAATCCGGATTTCGTTGCTGACATATCTTTGCAGGAACAAAAGGTGATACACAGTCAAATGATGCATCCACCAAGACGAGTTCAAATGGAGGTTGCGGGAGTAGTAAAAGCAACACGAACACAAATAGGATTGTCAGCCAAAATGTGAATGGAACATGTAAGAAAAATCATATTATTTTTCAGCTCGTAGTTCATTCATTCATGTATCCCTGAAAGAAAAGAAGATGCTTCTTCAGTTTCACGCTTGCTTTCCTTGTTCATTCGTATACATAAAAAACTGCATTTTTTACATTTCACGGGTCGATGTAATTTTTGTTTTGCTGCATTTTTGGGAAGGGATGTGTGGTCTCATCGTCATTTTCAAAAGAAAACTGAGAAAAGTTCACGCAATATGTCAGCTTCCATTTTAAAGGAAAATGTTCGGTTATCAGAAAAGTGTGACGTTCGTAGAGTAGTGTGCGGAACTACATTATGATTTACAATCCTAGCAAGGAGACAGTCAGGAAATAAGATTTTTTTGTCTTTTTTTCTGGGGTTACAGGATGCACTTATCATTAGCTCACCCAATATGTGTATGCGTTTTATTGTACCTCTGTTCTCAATGCACCACTGCATGAACTCATGCTTTTACTCCTGGAGGAGATGCATTCCATTTTCTGGTCTGATATATTTTCAACTAAAGTGAATTTGAAAGTGAGAGACATTATGCCGACCTTGCGTACCCTCGCCTTTTATATTCCAAGTGAAGAAAGTATGAGAAATGTAATTTACTTTTGAAAATACAATCATTTTTTTCAGAAAGAAATATCTGAGGAATCATGGTGTCACTTGGTAATGTGGTAGGTGGGAAAAATGGATTTTCTCGAAATATCAGGGGTTGGTTTTTAAAAAAAAGCGAAAAAATAAATTTTTTGAGTTGCAATTGCAATACTTCTTAACACGCTTCTCAATTCAAACCATAAAAAGAAAGTGTAGGGGATGGTCGGCAACCAATTTTACTCAAGTTTTAGATTTCCATTTTCGATTCGTGTTTGTGTAGGGTAGAAATATGAAAGATTGCGTTGTGTGGTACAAACAACAACAAGAGTAAATTTGTTCAAAGTTTAGAGTTTACAAAAGAGATTTTAAAAAATGATTTTGATGAAATTTGAAGCAGTTTATCTACTGAATTATTAAAGATGAGTAGGAAGCTTTAGGGTAAAGAAATAAGGTGAGGGATGGAAAAAGAGATCGTACATAATTCAAGAAGAAGTCTTGCTGCAATGCAATAATAAAACGAAATTGCAGCGGGAGAACTTTCCATTTAGAGTTCACGCTGGGAATTGCGAATTCTAATGTTACTTCAGTTCTAAAGATTCACTTTCCACATAAAACATGTTCCATGACTTACCGCCGAAAATCATAAAAATTTGAATCTATTTGAAATGTCTTTGTGCTCTAATAACATGGATTTTGAGATTGTCGACAAAATATTTAAAGTAGTCGAAATGTTAAGGTTGTACGTTTTTAAATTTCGAAATACATTCTCAGTAGTAATGTTTACGTCTCTTTTGCTTAAAGGCAAGAATGTAAATGTGATGCAGAGCACGAGCCAAAGTTATCCATAAATGATATTTTGCTGGAAGCCTGGAACGAGCGCGCTAGACAGAGAAGAAAACAAAAATATATTTACAAAGAATTACGGCTCAACGGACAATGATGTTAAAGGTCACATGTTTGAACAAAAAATCCAATATTGTACCGTCAGCACCCAGAAAATGAATTTCTTACGCGTCTTCAAATGAGTTAAAGTCAGTCAATTACGTATGGGAGGATGAAACCCATCACGTTTTTTAAACCTCTCACGAGTGAAAAAATGAGACGAAGGTACAAATCCATTCTGTTTATCGCTTTGTAGTAGAATAGCGTTCGACTTCATATCTTCGGGCCAATTTAGAAATGAAACTGGAATGAAATAGATTTGAGGTAAGAATATTTTCCAGTGCCTTGTTGTTGTTGCCGTAATAAGGAGTAACGTACCCACTGAAAATCTTGTACCATTCTCATTTCATCTTTGTCATTAAATATTCTTCTACGGCCATCCTTTCACCTTTTGTTTTAAACCCAGTCATCCAACCTGAACGTAATTTTCTCTGAGGATTTTTAAACGGTATACAAGTTTATATGTTTACCAGTTTGTCCGAGATTTAATCATGGTGCTGAAAGTGAAAATATTTATTCCATTTGTTTTTAACAATTTCTCAGCATATATGGTAGGAAATTTCACGCTTCTTCAAAATTAGAATACCTTCACGATTTACCTTTTCTTCTGATGCTTAAAATATTTTAATTTGCATTCCAACTCTTTATACAGATTTAGCATGCAATTCATAT
Source organism: Seira musarum (assembly GCA_027743895.1). Classification (NCBI taxonomy): domain Eukaryota; kingdom Metazoa; phylum Arthropoda; class Collembola; order Entomobryomorpha; family Entomobryidae; genus Seira; species Seira musarum. The sequence goes on along the minus strand of JAHZMX010001569.1, from coordinate 17,554 downwards.
AAGACGACGGTCGCGATCTTTTTAAATATTTTTAGACAGGTGGTTCCAGATCCTGAAACGAGTTAAAATTTTCTATATACCCTAATAGATGAATGCAAAATGCATTTCTTTTCGTTTCTCATATTATCTTTGTTTTCGTCGGCCTTGTCCTTGACACAACTGATGACTGCAGGAGGAATATCATGAATTTTTATAGTCTGTTTTCTTGGATGAAAAATTGACAGGTGACAACTGACACTCAAAGTGATGTTTTTTATAATTCTGATAAAACTAAAGGTACAATAGTTAAAACCTTATTGAATTTGTAATTCCACCTCAGCTCAGCTTATTGATAGTTTTTGTCAGTTGACTCATCCTTGAACCATTTGGTATTGCATGATGTTGAACAGCTTTAGACAACAGCTTGGACTGACACACATTGAAACATTTGTTGCTGTGAATCTTATATTATTTGGCGAATGTTTTTAATTGAAGTACGAAAGACGTGTAATGATGAACCCATACCCTCTCCATTACTGCTACAAGCCAGCTTTTCATTTTCCCCAAAATTTTTGTAATGATTCGACCCTTTTCGTGAGTCACCATATTTACAACACTTTTACCCCCATTCCAGTTTTTTTGCTCTCGTTGCATGCAAGAAAAAAATCGATTTTTTTTCTGAGGGCATATTTTTTTCAGGCAAATATCAATCATCATAATCATCATCATTGCTGTATAGTCAATGATACGATCAAAATCAAGGACCACTTTTCTTATAAAACAAATCTAAGGAACCAAGTATTTCCAAGCTCTAATTTAAGGTAGACTTTGCTGAGTCCTGGTCTAGACATGACGTGATAATAGTCCATGTGTAACTATTTATTGTTGTGATTGTATTGTTACATGATGAGCAAAAAACACAGATCTCCGTTTTTGTTTATTGTACTTTAAGTTACATCTAATTTTTTCATGCCAATGGCCTTTTTTTATTTATTTCAAAGTAAAAGCTTCCTCAAATCATGATCATTATCAATCTCAGAGTCAGACTGTTAGTTAGTATAATTACGAAGGTATGTTATTCCCAATTTCAAAAAGTGACTACGACCACATAGCAAGCGCTCTGCACGCAGCTTCAATCGTAACAACAATGGATACACAAAACAACAACAGATTGTTATATTCCATGTGTGAAACACTGAGATGGCTTGATTCAAAAGAAAGACTCTGAAATGGCGTCTCTGTTTATTAGGTCAGGAATGTCTATTATTGTCTATACTTATTCCAAAAAATTACTAGTTTTAACAGGTGTATTTTCTATCATTGCATAATCACTTTTATTAAATATTCGTGAACCTACGCGTGGGAAAATATCGGCTTTTCCTACCATACCGTGAATATGCCAGATTATTTTCATTCCTCGGCATTTTTATTTTTGCATACATAAATACGACTTAAGTAAGGATATTCATGAGGAAAAAAATTATCTTTGAAATTTAATGCGCAATGATTAATCAGCTTTTTAATAAAATAACATATTATAATTCCTCGTCTTTTGCGGTGGGGATATGAGATGATAAATGTGCTTGCTTCATATGCAATATCAACATTCCATTGTAGCATGAGCCTTACTCATCATCAAAACGCCCCAACATAAAAAGCACAGTAGCATTCCAGCAGCGATGCTTCCATTAATTTTTTTCCCTTCTCTAGAAAAGAATATCTCAAATTAAACCCTCTCCTCTCCCCAACAAAAAGATTTTTTATTATGCCCCAATGCCAGAAAAAAACGAAGACATCTCATCGTATCACCATTATCCTGATGAGAAGCTTTAGGATTGAACCTGGAAGAGTTAAGATATAAGTATAAATAAAAACTCTGAAGGGAGAAGGAGTGCCATGCATACCATTAAATACTTGTGGATTCGAAAGTAGAGAAAAAAAATCCCCCACAATTTTTTTGTCTTACATTTCACTCTTTACGAAGCAACTTCTCATTTTCAATGAGCATATTAAGAGTAAACAAAAAATACGGTAGCTAGTAAAATAGCTGCATCAGACTGGGAGTAAGTAATGCAAGTTTTTTATACGTCTCATGCTTTTAATACTCTCAACAAGATTTTTTTTGTTGGAAGTGGGGAGAAAGGGTTGGGTTGCGTCGTGTTTGTGGAGTCGAGTATACATACTTATATGCATAATATTGCGTATTTACAAAAGATTGTGTATATGGAAAGTAGTTAAATATATTTTTTTTTCATATCATCTCATCATGAGAAAATACCTGAGAAGTCTCAGACTAAGAACAAAAAATTGATGTAGTTGTAGTTGTTGCTGATAGTGTGTGTGGTTGGTGGCCAAGTTGCTTTGCATTCCAGAAAGATTTTGAGATGGTTCTATTTTCTGAGCTACTATAGGCAATGCAACGATGGAAATAAACGTAAGCATGCACAAAATATTTTCCCGATGCATTTATGCATATTCATTGGATATGGCACAATAGAGCACAAGTCCATTGTTCAGGTGAGCAGAAGGAAAAGGAAACTGAAGCTATCGAACGTGTGTGAGGAAAATCTTAAGTAGGATCAGGTTTTCTATCGTCCGGGCTATTATTCGTATTTAAATAAATTGCAGTGTTTGCACAATACCAAAAATATAATCTACCTTTTGTTCACAATTTTTTTTGTCTTTCAATTTTTTGCATATGTAGCTTAAGTCATTGAATGTATGTCATGGGAAGGATTTACTTTCGGTGCTCTTAAGTTCGAGCAGTTAATTGTTAATGGTGCTTTAGCACTGTTTCTCAATTTCTCATATCATTTTTGATCTGGAAATAATGCGAAATGATTTATTACTCTTTTGTTTTGTATAAACAGGGAGGAGAAAAGCTATTCTCAATTGTGCTACCTATATTTTATGCCCGATGGATTATGTTTCAAAAGAGTAAAAAAAGCTATTTTCTTTTGTTTTTGAGACATTCCATCAGTTATAATTTGGAGAAGGGTTGTCGTTTGCTGCATATCATTTAGCATGTTTGCAATTTCCATATTATTTAAATGCAAATCTCAGCTTTTTAATAATAAAAATTTTCCATTTATGTTACAAGAAAATATTCTATTAATATGCTCATAAAACATTTATTCGAAAGCTGGATTATGCATTTTGTTTTCTAACAAGATTTGGATTCTAGAAACGCCTTAACAAAATATATTTTCATTTTCTCGAGACTACTTAAAATGTGTCATTCATCATATCAGGCTTCGAACAGATAAGCCTGTCTCACTAATCGTTCCATTTATTTTTATGGCAGACACTTTAGACCGTTATGTAATGAGCTACATAAAAGTAAGTTCAAGGCCAACCTTTACTGTTTCGATATGTATTTTCTCCGTCAACTGTGCATCTATAACTGCTTTCTCATCATTCTATTGATTCAAACTCTTTGAATCAAACTTATTATAAAACCAATGTGTTGATAATAAAAACGAGTGCAGTGAAATCAATGGGTTTACTAATTACGTAGGGGGATAATGTGTAGGACTGAACAATTTAGATTACGATAAGTGATGGGAGTTTTAAAGAATTCTTGATTCATTCTATTTCCAGTAATTATCACTCAACACTCATTCGAGTGCCTTGTAATGCGCCAGTCAATCATAGCAGTAACACTAGGTTGAAATTCCGATAATGAATGCCAGCCGAACAGAAACATTCCCTTTGTACTGGCACAAAAACAATTCCTCGAGAGCAAAAAGTTTGAACCTTTTGAATACAGAATATGCATATCGACTATCGACACAAATCAGCAGCATGCAAGGTCTGAGGCAACCCTTTTGTGTTTTGACGTAAGTAGTTCATGTTTGTAAAATATGGAGTATCGGGAACCTTGCTCTGCCTTGCATCATCATCACTGTCAAAAGTTTGGAGATTGGATCAAGAAAAAAAAGCTACCCAAATGCTATGAAGGTTTTTTTTTACTTCTCGAAACTAAATCCGAAGCCCAACCGTGAACCACAACAAAAAAAGTAATTTAAATCGGTGCAATAACAAAAAACTGCGAGAATAATGATGATGAGAGAATTTTTAGTTCCCTGTGGCTTCTTCTTGCATGGGGCAGTGCAATGTAATCTTAGAATTTTCCAACCACAAGATAAACTTTTTTTATACATAAAAAGCTCCAGGCACTCATTTCCAACTTGTACGCTTTGAAGATGCCTTACCTATTATCTTACCTTACCTTACAAACAATCAACTTTAGATGCATGGGAGCAACACTGTTATTATTATTCGGAAAAGTATACAACTCATACCACAAGCAAACTACTTTTGCACTTGAGTAGCATTTCATCTTTTATTTTGTTTACTATTTTATTCAATGCAAAAGTGAATTTTAGGCATTCAGTTAATTGAAATATGTACTGCTATTTCATTTAACAAACATACATAAATATAAGTATAGCATTGTGTGGTGGAGGTATTAGGTATTGTCTCAGGCAAGATGCAAATTAATTGTAGAACGGTAGCATTTGAATTTATGTGAATGACGTTGAAAAAGGTTGATATGATTTACATGATCTTAGGGTTACTACCTAAAAATGGAAACATGATTTGGGCTGTTTCAAACGTAATAATTAAAAATGGCCTTTGAAAGTGAAGTAGTTATTGCCAGTGCGTGGATCGTTACTTACTACTCAGACATTATGATTATCAGATATTGACAAAAAGCATTAAACAAATCTAAATTACGTAATTTCTGTTCATTTTTAAAACGTTTTTTTAAAATTGTTTGTGAAAATCTATAAAATCTTAAGAGAGCAATAATTGTCAGTTGTCAATCAAAGTTGATAACTCTGTCAATGTTGCCAGTTTGTAGTACGTACAACAGACAACAGCCATTGTCGTAAAACATGATCCATCAAAGTATATCTTCGAAAATCAAGAGTAATGATTCATTGCATAATCTCTCATTATTCTTTCACCCTTCCTAATGCATTCTAGAAATACTTTGAAGCATGAGCTGAATGCTCCATAAAGAAAGTTCATCATGATAATCAGCGGGTAGGGCTTGAGATCATGAGAAAACTGCTCGATCTTCAATTTTGTCGGCGGCATGTTTCCAAAAGTGCATGCCATGCATACCCATCTTAATCTGTTGACATTTGAGACATTCATAAAGTATTCAAGTGTCTTGTCAACTTCATCTTCCTTCATCCATTCCTATATTCTAGTGACGCAAATAAATGCCTTTCCAAACCAAGTTGATACCGCTACAAATCTCCTGTCCATTATCTATGCATATTTTTACAAGAAAAAAATTGTACTGCAAATGATTTCAAACACTGTGAGCATTTAGGTGATACGGTTGAGCGAATAAGGGGAAACAAACGAGACAGAAAGTACAAGAAAATGGAAATATCACTTGCCAGCCACTTTATCATTAGCAGAAGTTGCCGCGTTGAGATGAGACTAGAAAATAAGCAGATATAAGCGCTCACACTTTTTTCTCTGTGTAGAATACAGAAAAAAACTGTGAAGCTTCCTATGGCGCGTCATGGATTTTTTTTTATCTGGGAGAAAAATCTGTAAAAAATTACTTTCAGTTCAACCCTTTACACTCACAAAGACAAAAACAAAATGTAAGGTTTTCAAGAAAAAATCTCCGACGACAGGGGAAAAAATCATCATGAATATGCATCTCATCGTTTCACGTACTCCACTCACTCACTCACTCCTCTCACACTTTTTGTGAGAGATTTTGAAACAAAAATGAATCAAGAGTGAGATGAACTGGCAGGAAAGAAAAAAAATCCATGAGATGCAATCCGTAAAAGATTGAAAATATATGGGGTGAGCTGCGAGCATCAAGAAAAATCGGGATTGTTCCTCATCTACAGACTCCTGTAACTGCATGTAGCATGCTTGTTGCAATGTAAGCAAGTTATACGTACGATCACAGCGATAATTTTGTTAAAATTATCTTGGGACACACGGACTAAATGAAGTGATCCATCCATCTATTTTCTGTCATATATTTTGGCTTTATAAGCAGTAACTGACAAAGCGTGGTAGATACACGGATTCTCCTACCAAAAACATTCTCAAAAACAATATTTCATCCTAAAGTAAAAGGAAATTTGGAAGACTGCACAACATTATGCAAGAATACCACTTTGAATCCTGAAATATTAATGGGGAAACTGATTCTTTAAATCTCGACTGGTGTTCGCTTGTTTTTAAGACTGCATTATCTTTGAAATCCTGAATACTCCCAAGTAAGTACATAAAGAGGGTAAGAAAAAGCAAAGGGTCGGATACAGAAATGAACTGAATGGAAAAAAATCAGATTTTTTTTTGTTTTCAATATGCATAATCAGGAATTGAAAATCTCTTGTCTTTGTGTTCTGCTTCTTTCTCGACTACCAACAGGGAGGAAGTTGAAAATTAGAATAGGTTCCATAAAGTATAAAGCTCATCTGCGTACATCTGTAAATACAATAGTAGACGATGGAAAAATATGATTTGCATAAGAGAATATACAAAAGTGTTATTTTATTTTATCTCTCATGTGATCATTCACATGGATAAATTTTTAATTTAATGCTCTGTTCTAGTGAATACTGGAGGAGTAGAGGTGATATAATTGTTGCTCTTATAAAGGGTGAGAAGCATATTCTTCTTTAGTTCTGATTCTTCTGAATATCTATGAATGTGATAAGTTGCGGCAAATGATGTTGAATAAAAAGGATGGACTGTCAAGATGGATACCACATTGCGGGTATCCTTGGTCGAGGTCGTATTGTAAAAGTGTAAGGATTCACGCTGGCATGATCTTTGTACAAGCTTCGTATTTCCTGGATCAAACATTTCATAAGGAAGTAAAATTCGGCGTTTCTTTAACGAACGTAACGTTTCTTATTTCATATGTACGCAAGGAGAAAATCCTTTATTCTTATGTTGGAAGGAAGATAATGCACTATCCACATATGTCTTGTAATACTGCTTCATGCTGATTTTTGAATTTGAATTATCATTTAGTAAAAATAAATATTGTTGAGCAGCTCATGTTGCTGAGAAAATACAATCGATATCCAGTCCACTCGCGCTGCATCAAGTTTTAATATGAAGCTCAATAATGTACAAGAGCTCTCAGATTGATATGAATCGCTTTTCATCAGAATTTGACTGTTAGTTTTGTTCGGTATGGGGTATTTGTGTTAGTTATCAGAGTTTCCTTTACAAGCTTTGCATTTCTTGCTGTGTAGAAAATAGATTCGGTTACTCTAATAATTTTGATTTATCGTTTATATTTATAGTTCAGTGTACATGGGCATATAACACTGATTGTGCAGAAACTGTATTCATATCAATTTAGTACCACTTTGTCAAGTCTAAATTAAATCAAAGAGGAACCAGAATTAGATTAGTTTTTTCTCAGCCCAATAATATAATTTCTCACGTTGCCCTGATTTCTCTTTGTAGTGGCCATCACTGGGGTTCCCAAATGACGCAGCCGAGTAAGTGAAAGTTGGGCAATTTCTATGTCCTAAAGGAAAAACCATCTATTTTGTATGGGACAAAATGTAATTATATTTGTATTTCATTAAAGGCTTATTCCAAGCCCCTGTACTTCCTCCCGGCCATTCCAGCTATGTGGACCCTCAGCTTCAACAAGCATTTCCTCATCTATCTGCTGCCGCTACTGCTGGTTTGGGACATGTTCCCCTTTCATCTCCGCATATGACTTCTTACCCAACTCTAGCAGGACTGCAGCCTCTATTGCTCCCTGGGGCAACGGGACTAATTCCAACACCAACTCCAACCCCACCTTTCTCAGATCTGAAAGCATCACCAATCTCATCATCAAAGATCCCAAATCAAATGGAACCTAATGGAATACATCAAATAGCCTCAAACAAACTAGGAAACAGTCCCAGCCAGGCTTCTAATAATAATTCTCTCACAAATTCGATGACTATAGATCCTTCGGGCGGGCTAGGAGTCCGGGCCGTAACACCCCAACTTACGACCATGCTCTCACATCATATAAGTGGAAATAACAATAATTTAAATCAACAACACCAAAGTCGTTACAATCATCATTCGCATTCCAGTGGTCAACATACATCACGAAAGAATAATAGTAGCCCCACAACAGGACTCGAAAAAGGTGGGAGTGGACCTTTTCCGGTGTCCCTTTCAGATGTAAAAATTCCCGCTGACCAGATCATTCCCAGCCATTTTCTAGAGACGAGGATAAGAACAAGGAGCGAGGCTAGCAGCCCAGCCTCTTCGTTCCCAGGTTCCCCACATCCAGAAAGTCGTAACTCAGACTCACCCGTTACCAACTCTCTCCAGGAACATGAGATTCAAAAATTAGCCGAATCTGCAATTCGTCTTATTCGATCTCTACCCCCAAGTGTTGCAGAGCCAAAGTTCTCTACAAAAAGAAAGACATCTGGAGATTATGAGGTATGATGGGAATTCTTTTTTCCCTAGAAAAATATTATGTCCACTTCAAAAATAAAAATAAAAAATTATTGACTTAAACATTATCTTCCAGTTGATTCTACGTCTTTGTGAAAGTGACCCACGCCGAATGGATGAGATCCGACGGGTAGCTGCAGTTTATGGACGAGCCGATGCGAAAAGGAAAACTGTAAAGCCCTTATCAATGCACGAGCTTGCGATTAATGAGGCAGCAAGCCAGCTGTGTAAACATGTTCCAGCATTATTAACCAAAAGGGATGAGTTACTTTCTTTATCACGTCAAGTTTTAAGAGAAAGCGGACTCCCCTACGCGGCCGTCAGCTCAACATTCAGCATCTCAATTCTCACAAATAATCTTCTAAGCAATAATTCTAGCTCCTCCAATATAAAAAACTCTAGTAGTAGTAATAATAATAATAACAATGATATTAATACGAAATCGAAATATGAGGAAATCTACGGACTCAACAGACAGCCCTCTTCTTCTACTTCACATTCTCATAAGAATGATTCGGTTGTTTCCCCAAATGGAAACTATAACATTTTCGGTGGATTTCATGGAAAACGTTTTCGTTTAGACGGCTCTTCAGCTGGGATTGAGATTCAGGTAAGGGTAAAATACGATTTAATTATTATTATCTCCTGCTCCTTTTTTTTCCTCTCTTAAACTTTGTAAATTTATTCTCTGGCCTTGGTTGGAAAGATAGGTGATTTATGGCTTTAGTTTTTAACATCTTTTTGTACAAAAATGTTCCCCTTGAAAATGTGTGGTGGTTCTGGTAATTCTGGTTCGAATTTTATTAGAATTTAAATTAAAATAATTAATTGGTTTCTTCTGCTTGTTTGCTTCTTCCTAGGAGTACAACAGTGGACATCCCATTTCAACTCATGGAAGTCCCTCTTCCCCTTCTAGCAGCAATGGGATGCTAATCACGGAACTAAGAAACTTGCCACCGAGACGCTCACCCTCAGATGAAGATCATTATCTCCCTACGCCTCTTGAGGTAAGGCAGAAGATGACAAATTACTAAAATCTCTGTTTAAATAAAAACGTATTATACTTTCCTTGAAAATAGATTTTCTTTTTAATTCTCTTTTAAATGGATATATAGACGATGGAAAGTTCTTTTAAAAACGAAGCTTTTTATTTGCTTTTCAAGTTACATACAACTTTTACTAAATAAATTGCATATACTTGACAGTTGGTGACAGTCACATCTTCGGATCTAAGAAAAAGTGGAGGGGGCAACGAAAACAGCAAAGCCTTTTCAGTTTCATCAATTGAGAGTAGCTCCCCACCTATTTGTAAGCCAATGTCTGTAGAATTAAGTGATCTCAGCGGAAGCAACCATCGACAGACTCATGGGACAAGGATGAGTCAAACATTAAGCAACAACGTACCTTCTTCTGTAAAAATCACGAGCATTCCCGTGAGCGGTGGTAGTATAAGTATAATGAACCATAATGGAATAGCTAATCTCAGCCCATCATCGACAAGTGCAAATCACCTTTTCAGTCAGCATTTCACTCACCACCACCATCATCAGTACAATAAAAACACTCATCACAATGGAATCAAAATAATGCCTATAAAATCAGAACCAACTGTGAATTAATGAAATCTTTAAAAATCTCATTTAATCCCGTGATAGAGAAATATATTTTCTTAAAATGTTCCGTGATAAAAAAAAGTTAAACTCTTGCTCATTCTTAACTACTTATCAAATTAACTATACCGTAATTAATACCGATATCAAAAACCTATACAAAAACATATTTTGTTTCATAATGCCCCGTTTGGTAAATTGTACGTCGATTCATACTCTAGAAATATAGTATTCAAATTGGTACGAACAATAAAATTGAAGTATCGTAAAGTATAAGGTACAATAAATTACAATTTGTTAGTGGAATTTCGCATTACCAAAGAATTCATTTTTATTTTACACTCATTCATTGTTACTTGCACCTGCTCTGATTGGACCAAGAGTAAACCACAAACATTTAACATTTTGTCAGTAGCTTGCATATTTCTTGGAATCACAAAAAGACATCATTTAGCTTGAAGTCACCTAACTAATTGCGTAATACACAACTAAATACCAAACCATGATCCCAGTATTTGCATTAACAAGTGAGTCATATAATAAGAGTCTGAAACATCTTATTCACAGAAAACCTGGCCCTGTGTAACATGTTTGATTTGATAAAATATCGATTCAAAGGCTTCACAATATGCATTTGTCAAAAAATTACACATATTTATCTCAACTGATTCACACAATTAATCATTGACTGATTCTGAAGATTAGATTATTCCTTCAGTCTTAAGAATGGGACCGACATTCAAAATCAGAAATATTGGAACAATTTCAATAATTTTACAGCTTTTTAATGCTGTAGCATCTTCTGTTACAGCACAAAAATACAGTCGGGTAATTTTACAAACCAGTAACATTCCCGAATTTTCATTAGTGCAAACCCAAGATAATGGAACATGGGAGTCGAAGGGATTCTCGGTTCGGAATATATCAGTCCTTCTCAGCGAACACTACACAATTTCTCCTCCACCATCGATTTCCAAAGAAAATCTCGCGATTAATCTTTCCTCCAATGCAAGTAAAGTGTTCTGCTCGAACAAAACAGCGTCATTGACAATTGTTATTAAAGACTTCATGCATCCAGTCATGTTCTTGAATTTTTCGTACTACATTGAAAAAACCTATCCAAATGTGTTGGAATCGACATCTGAAACCTTGTTTGAAAAAAATCCAAACAAGATTAAAAATTCCAGTATCAAAACTGAGAATAGTACATTCGCAACTTCAACTAAAGTGGACAGTGTCGAGACCGAGGAAATAAATACGACAAAGAACCCAATAACGAATTCAAATAGTTTGGAAGAATCTTTGAGGAATGAGTCAATACCAAGTACTCCGCTACAAGTTGTGCCTGCACCGTTGGTGCAACAAATGTCAAAAAATAGAAGAAAAAGGTTCGTAAGCAATAATCTGCAACAAGTTAATACAAGCCGGTTAACATTATTAACTCCTGGCTCAAGTTCGAAAAAGACCTCATCGCCCTCGTTATCAGTAAACTCCACAACAACTCCTCTAAATCCTCTTACTTTAGTTCAGGCTGTGGAAGTCATTAAAAATGCTGCAGCAATTAGTGGCTGCCGCTGGAATCACTCCAACAGAGACAAAACGAAGTGGAAATGGTATCACCATAACCGGACACACGCTCATTATAAAAAATAGTAAAACGAATGAAAGTAATGAGATCACGAAAGGGTCATCTGCGGAAATTAACGATAGATCTGCCGTAGATGAATCAAAAACCAGGGAAAATACTAATGACTCGAAAACGGGCAGTGTAAAAAATCAAAAGAGAAATTGGAAAAATAAAATTACGAAACCTAAAAATGAGCGAACTGATAATGAAGATGATGAAACAGAAAAGGCTGAAGACAGCAGTAGTAGCAGCAGTAGCAGTGAAGAAGATGCTTTAGGGGAAGGGGAAACAAAGAGGAAAATGAAAATTTCCTACAAAACTTGGAGGGCATCATTGGAAAAAAGGAATAGACCACCAGGTCTTTATGTTACCGTAAGTAAATCATAAAAATGTTTCAAACAAAAATTGTAAAACCTGGCTCGGCTGCAAGCATTGATCACGTGTATTTTATGTGGTTGAAATGTACAAACATTTGGTAGCTCCATATTCATGCTTTAATATGACCGATCCAGTATTTCCCTTTTAACATGGCACTTTAATGAGTAATGAATCCGTAAATTAAAGTGATTTATAAGTTGATTGATGATGATGAGTGTAAAAGCAATTTTAATGTTACTCCCTTTCAAGCATTGATACTATTATTAAATTTCGTTCTTCTTTCATGGGTAATTCACTGTAAGTGAAGCCATATGCCGATTTGATGCAGATGTATTGTTTTTTAAATTCAGGTAAATGACGACATTGTTTTTGACAACTGGGATGGGATTTGGAATAAGCCACATATTCTTGGGAAGTGGTCAGGAGCAAAAGAATCCAAAGATGGTAACCAGAAGTGGAACCAAACTTACATCTTTATAAACTGGGATGATGTGTCGACACGTCATGATGTCAAGGTAGGAATTTCCGGTATATTATACTCAAAGCGACCTATGGATTTTTGGGGCAAATGATACGTCATTCAATTCGTCATGATCTCAGGATTAATTATATGCAAAAATTTTTGGTGGGAGACCCATGCGTTGGTTCGTAAAAGATATCGATAGGTTGGGTTAGACAAACAAACAAAGCAAAGAGATCAACTAAAAATCGACTTGCTAATTTCAAAAATCTAATGACAACCAAAAAATCTTCCGGTTCCTCCCAGGTCAAAACCATAAGGTTAGGTTTACACAAACGGGAACCATTCTCTATATCCTTTGATTTTTAATGGTTAGGTTAGGTTTGGTTAGGTTGAAACCATGAGGTTAGACTGAAACCATGAGGTTAGGTTTACACGAACGGGTACCACTCCCTTTATCCTTTGATTTTTATTGGTTAGGTTAGGTTTGGTTAGGTTGAAACCATGGGGTTAGGTTTGGTTAGGCTGAAAGCATGAGGTTAGGTCTGAAAGCATGAGGTTAGGTTTGCACAAACGGGTATCATTCCCGTTATTTATTTTTAGGTTAGGTTAGGCGTGTTTTACCGACCAACGCATGGGTCTCCCACAAAAAAATTTTGCATATAGTTAATCCTGAGTTCATGGCGAATCGAAGGACGTATCACTTGCCCCAAAAATCCATAGGCCGCTTTGAGTATAAAGTTCCGACTTTCCCCAAAAAAAGTGATGAAAATATAAAAATTACGTGCTAATTTTTTACATTGAAATTCTGCAGATTACTTTTGAGTGGGAACCCATTGATGAGCACTCCCACGTAATTCTATCAGACATTGTCGTGTCTACGATTGCGATCGAGTCGAATTGTTCTGCAAATAATCACGTCAAACCTGAAGGCCCAAAAGTCTCAAATGAAGAAAGTGAAAAGGAAAAGCTGGTTTTGTCAACTCCTGCAAGCTCTATTATGCTTGGAGATCAACCTGTGTCTGATCCAAAAGCGACCGAAAATAACATTACATCGTTTTTCTCTCCTTCAGGGAAATTCTGATGGAAAAGCGACATGGAACGTTATTAAGTTTGAGAAGAAAGAGAACCACTACGAGAAGTTATCGCTTGATAAAATGCCTACGGATAATAAAGCAAGCACAAAGGAAATGGAATTTTTTAAGAAAGTAATTCAAGATTTTGTGAAAGTTAATTCAGAGAAAATTGAGGTCGTTGAAGAAAAGACAAATGAACAGTCCCCCAAACATCCTTCTGAAATTCATGACTTGCAAACTCACCCCAATAAAAGCAACAGTGATATCCCCTTAACTGAACAAAATACTTCTTTATCTCAATCACAACTGCCTGAAGCTATTAGAGATACTCAGCCCAATTTCACTGGGAAAATTACAGAACCACACATGAACCCTCAATCTTTTGAGAAAAGCTCCTCGCTTTCGGCTTCAAAACTGGGATACTTTCCCAAAAATGACACAATCTTTCCAGCCAAATCGATTTCAAATTCCTCTATTGTGGCAAGCACGGAAACTGTCATAAGCTCTACTTCAAAACCACCAACAAACTTCTCAAAACCTGAAAATATGAATGCCTCGGAAGTAATGTCAAAAAATAAACCGAATTCCACTCTTAAACTTTTGAAAAGTCCAATAAAGAAAAAGACTGATGGGCAAATAGCACTCCTTATGACCGTCTTAACTGGAAGTATTGCATGCGCTATCCTTGTGCTAACAATTAAACAACGTATAAATATATCAAACAAAGGAAGAAACGCAACAAGGTGATATTAGTGTAAGGCTTAGCTGCTTTAACTAACTTTAAAATTTTATTCGTGTAAGGAAAAATGGTTTGAAGATTTGTCAGGTTTACATTTATGACGAGTAAACATTTGGTCATTTGCTCGAATCCATTTTGTGGCAACTGAAAATTGATACAAATATAATTTTTAATGACGACTTCTTGGAATTCGTTTTATGTCCAATAAAAAATCAATTTTAATTCTTAAACCTCACTGGTTTTAATTCCATATATAACTGGACAAGCTCCGTGTAGTGTGTTTCTTGCAATGTTTGAATCCGGATACAGATTACTCCATAAAATTGCGGATCCTTTAATTGGTTTTACGCTCACATTAAGCATGGGAAATACCGTATTCCCTCCCATTTCCACATCAGAAAGCTGAGGTTTTTTTCAGAATTTAAATATGACTATAATTATTTTAAAAAGCAATGAAACAATCTGAAATTCACTTACATAAATCATGAATGTTACGAGTCGATCGCCTTGAATTAATTCTATTGGTTCCAGCAAAGGTTTTAACTGGAACATTGAAACAAATTCATTTTGTGGGCCACACTCACACTCATTCCAATAAATTAAATGGAAACTTCAAAGATTCTTATTCTAACGTACTTACGAGTTCTTCATGTGATGCGTCAGTATGAAGAGAGTAATGTCCTCCTGGACGATAACTGGCTAACATTTGCAACAGAACTCGTTCATTTTGTGAATCATTTTAATCATCGTTTTGTTAGACTTACCGACTTGAAGATCCTCTGCCGAATATTTCCCAGTCACACGATACCCCGTAAGTGATTCAATTCGTTTGCTCAAGTAGTCAAACTGTGGGTGACCTAGATCATGAATCCACGTTTGGGATGTAGTACGAATTATAGATCGTTCTGCTTTTAGCGAGCCTCCTAAATACATTTGGGTGAGAGATCTCCGCAATTTATAAAATGTTGCTGTCTCAATTGCATCGATTTCGCCGCCACTTAGAACATCATAAATGACGACAACTTGAGGATCTTCATGATGTACTTCAATTTTCAAAGGGGAAATACTTCTTTCAGGACTACTGCTTTTATCAAAATATGTAAAATGTTGCTGACTCAATTGCGTTGATTTCGCCGTCACTTAGAACATCATAAATAACGACAACTTGAGGATCTTCATGATGTACTTCAATTTTCAAAGGGGAAATACTTCTTTCAGGACTACTGCTTTTATCAAAATAGCATTTCAAAGTGGATACCGGAGCGTCCTGCAAATTTAGATTTTCTTCTTGTTTATTCTTTTCCACATTCATGATTTCCATTTGTATTTTAAATTGGTTACTTTAACTGCGTGCATTTGGCAAAGACGTTCAAAATCCCGATTCAAGTTTTCCAAAGAGTCAGTGGCAAATATCACATCCATCTCTGTTAGCACACGAAAATCTTCTCTATCAGATTTCATTCCCGTATTCTACTACAATTATACCGAATTTGAATCAGATACATGTTACTACTATCTGACTCAATAAAACAATTATCCTAAAAGTGATGTTCAAAATTTTCACCTCTGGAAGTGAACTCAATGCATTCACCGCTTTCTTCTTAAGTTCTACGATGTGCTGCGAATGAAGATTTTCACTTTCAAGTTGCTTCAAACCTGCTTCTAAAAATTGTTTTGCGTTAGCGTTCATCCCACTTTCTTTTGCATAAATTCCTATATCAATTAAATCTTGTTCGGACAGATATCCTTGGATGTTTCGTGAGCCCATTTTTCCCTTGGAAAGCTATTTTGAGAAAAAAATTAGTAAATTGTAAGGTATTTGTTGGTAATAAGTCAAAAATGAAATTACAATTTGTATGTAACCTCATATGTACCTGATGTACGTTTAAATCGTATGTTTGTCTCAGCCTAACGATTGCTTCCATTGCATTTTCAATATCCGCTTTTGAAGGTTTAATAAACGAACTTCGCATTTTCTTATAAGATTTGTGGGATTCTATTTTATTGAAAAGTCGTTATGAATCTTTACAGGTATAATTGCTAATTGGATTGAAATATTGCTGTAATAGTACGCACCAATGATTTCATTTAAAAACTCGTCAAATGATTCATCCAACTCGTCTAGCACTCGAGCATGTCTCTTCACGAGCTCATAAGAAAGCAAAGGATTTTTGATGATTTGATCAGTAGAGTATCCATCGGATCTTGTTTGATAACTGAAATAATTAATAACGAATTGTTGTAATACTGCTGCATATTTGTTTTCTGGAGCTGAGCTTACAATTTTCATATTACGTCAATTATACCCATCTAGATGCCCACTAAAACTGTCAAGAAGTCTCTGTAAATCGGCCAGCGTCTTGGAAAGCCTTATATCCGTTTCAATGAGTCGATACAAATCTCCAGCTGAATACGTAAAATCCATTTCACATTTAACTAGATTCACAAAAATGAATCCTATATTAATGACCAAATTAAATGAGTAAAGTGCCCTCATGTTTTAAATTGTAAGGGATACTTATGAAAATATTATTTAAAGATTATAACAAGATTATTTTTCAATCCCAAATGATATAAGCAAAATCGAAGTGAATTTGTAGTTTCTGTTCTGCCCCAATACATACGTGTGTAATAAAAAATTACGAATGGAAGATGGAGGTCTGCAAATACAACCGTTTTATTTGTAGAGTAATTATGAGCACATGTTTTAAGTTTTTGTTTGCCCAATTCAATTCATATCCCAGGCATTTACTTCAGAATAAAATAAATTCCAGCAAAAATAAGGTTCTTCGTGTACCTAACTTTTTCATTATAATAAAGTAGACGCAACGAGTTCCGTAAAATTGTGTAAGCCGCATTTAAGCGAAAATCGTCCCCACACATTATTATTTTGTATGATTGCTTGGATCTGGTGCAAAAAAAAAAAAAAAAAAAAAAAAAAAAAGATTCACGTCCGGTAGGTATCGAAAATAATAATTTTACTAATTGAATATTCATCAACATGTGGCCTAGTATTATGGAGAATCAAGACTTTGGCAAGGAGAAATAGTGGTAGCAATACATGGTGTCAGTCAATGCGAGAATCTAATATTTAAAAAGTACTCGCACTCGCAAATATTTTTAACTCTATTAACTTCTCTGCTTAATTCTGTAGCACTTCTAATGCACCAAGTTAATTTTTGAAATGATCTAAAACTTTTTATTTTA
>JAHZMX010001568.1:0-16214 GCA_027743895.1 Seira musarum | reverse complement strand
CTTGAATGTGTACAGAAAATTGATCTAAACCATGTTCGACGTTTCACGTCGGCATTATCATTATTACCATCAGCATTTACACCATCAAGTTTGAAAAGTGGATGACAGCTAAAATCAGCTTAAGAAAGCGATTATCTTGTCAGCTTTTGGCATTGCACAAGAAAATTCGTTTATGGAAAAGAGTATTTTGTGAAAAAAAGATTTTTTCTTCCCAATCAAATCGAAGCAAGAACCAACAATCTAGCAATTTTCAAAATTATTTCAGCTTTTTCGATTTTGCGAAGGTTCAAGCGAATTTCTGAAGTGCGTTACCAAATCAAAATGATTCAAAGTACTTTTTAGGCATTGAATAATGAGTGGTGAAGATTTCCATCCGTTGCATTTACTTATCTTTCACAAATATGCAAACCCAAAAAAATACACACGCAGCATTTTTTTTATCGCTGACTAGTTACATGTGTACCTAATGCAAACACCTACGATTTTTCTGAGCTTCGCTTGCACAAACCACGATTCACGCAATTTTTTGAATGGAGTGAGGGGAAAAAGCAGAAATTGACTGAACCACATTGGTTTCGTGATTTGAGGGAATTTGTCTCTCATAAAAAGTGCAATGGTAATCACCTAATTGCAATCGAAACATATTCACGTCCATATCTCAAACAAAGTGCATTGTGTGAACATGATACCCTTTTGCCTGCAAGTCATCTAATCCAATTATTGTCATTTGCAGCTATTTGCATTTACCAAATACAAAGAACAACACTTTTTCAGTATTTTATGGATTACAAAAGACGAATAAAAGTCTTTAGTCTCTTTAGTGTCATTGACACGCATATAAAAATGCAATAACATCAACACAATTGTTACTCTCATTTCAAAAACCTGAAACTCTGATTGGTTATTCTGTGACGTTGGCGTTGCCTGCCATCATAGATTGTCATTTGCAAACGAATTTGTTACATTTTATTGATTACTCCTACGAAGAAACAAGAAATAAGTGTCGCAAACCACTCAGCCAAATTGAATGTTTTTAAAATGGTTGATGACAGATATGTAGCCCATATCTGTCAAGACAAACCATAGTATGAAGAGTTATTTGCACACGTGTTTTAAAAGCTAGCTTTATGCGTAGTTATAATTCCACCACCATCACAAGTAAAACAATTGAGACTTTCTCAAGTTTTCCTATGCTTACGTCGACGTAAAAGTTCAAAACTAATTAAAAATTTAAAATATTATGCTAAAAATTCTAAAGTTTAAAATAGCTTTGAAATACTCTGCGTATTATTTGAAACTATTTTAAGCCCTATTTTTTGTCCAATAGTCAACATAGAGTATGATTGGGTAGCACAAGTACCTGTGTTTATTCTTATTTGCATAACTTTACTAGATATACCATAAAAACGTAAACAATGGTATATTTCTGAAACCCTACCCAATAGTCACTTTAAGCTCAGAGGACAAACTCACTTAGATTGTTTACTAACAATATGTTTTTCCCTCAGTTTGTGACCAACAGTCGGACCATAATCCAGAGGATTACCTTAGCAAAATGTGGGTTGGAAAGGATTCTCTGGGAAACTCCATATGGCAATAGCATGAGCAAAAAAACTGAGCAGCAAGTAAATCTATAGGTAAACGAACTTTAGGACAATTTATTTGAGACACCATGGGAAAAGAACTTTGAAGTATGTATGTACAATAGGACGCAGTGCATTGTTTTTGAAACATGACTTGTTTTCAAAACAGATCTCCCGCAAAAAATATTTAGGAGAAAAACAATGGCCACCATAACAAAAGATAAGATTCACATAAGTTCACTAGAAGCCCATTGCTCTGCTTCCATTCCCGCATTTACTTTTTCACAGGGAAAATAAATGCAGATAGTTGCGATAATAATGACGATGATTTCCTGCTGAAGCAATCTTTTCCTTTGCTCACATCACATGCTTTTCTAAATCCTTTCGGGGAATGATCTAGGGAGTAGAGGAAATGGGGACGTGAAGAAGAATCTGTGTAGCATCTCCGTAATAGCCGCATTATTTCAAGGGATGCAAGAAGGGCTTACTTATCTCCTGCTTTTCACGAATGACCATTGCATCCTCTCTGCTTTGTCATGTTATTTTCTTTTCCGCACAGAAAAAAAAGGAGAAAAAAAATTGGCGAGAGTCAAAAGCTCGCATGTACCTGAACCGATTTTCGCAAGGGCTTTGTTTATTTAGTTTTTTGGAGTACCGTAAGGTGAGTGAAAGGTTGATGCCTTCTCTCTTTCTTTCTACATTTACTTTAGCCACTCTCCCTGAAAATTGCTACCTGCTCTGCTACCTACTCAAGTGTAGTGTGTTTCACTTTTTTTTACAATGCACTATACATTCTGGTGCAGGTAAGTAGGCAAAGTTTTTGAAAAGAATTTCATGTAACTCTAGTACGTTAGTGTTTAGTAGTGGCACCACAAAAAAAAGAGAATCTTGTTTAAGAGGTGTTTTACTGAAATTATGTTTCAAAAGAAGATACATATTTATAGCTGCAAATAACAACAAACTGCCTCTATTTTTTATCTTTCACTCGACTCGACACGATTCTCATCCTTTATAACTGTGAGGGTTAGTCTAACTTTTTACTGGCAATATATTAGACTAGCACAATATTATTTTTAGTATACGCATTGAAAGTCGTAAGTAAAGGGCTCGTTACTGAATTTCCAATGGTTTTCGTAGTGTTAACATTTCATTCGCATTCCTCTTCTTCTTCTTTTGGGTATAAGACCTTGGGTTTTTTTCTAGTGTTTTACTTAACTGGGAAAAATTGTGTTTGCGTTTGGTCTATTCTCTGAGCTGAGAAAAAGAAAGACTATCCTTTTCTTTCTTTTTTCTTTAGCCGAGTATATATTTTTATATTGCCCATGTACTATGCATTTTAGATTGAATCCGACAAGCGAAAAAGGTAAGGTAAAGTAATGCAGTCATAATTCACCTGTGTAACCGACAACAGCTTGTAACCGACAACAGCGGTGGTCCCACGAGAACTAAAAACTCTCCTCGTAAATCTTGGGGGGAAAACTCCGAAAAATTATGTTATCCATAGAGGTGCACTCACTCTATATTACATGTACGCTTTTTTTTGTTGAGGTGAATATAATGGGAAATGTTGGAGGAGGACTATATATATTTTTTGCCTGTGACTGAGAGTAGTTATGAATGTATGAGTTTTGTGCACTCGCAAAAAAATAACTTCACTGCCACAGGTAAGGAAGTAAAGAGTTGCGGAGGAAGAACTTCAAGTGAAACGAAGCTTATGTTGCCTGTAGTGCATAAAATACGTATAATTGCAGAGATGCCCAAGTATTGCACTGCTACGGGGTATTCATTGCACTGGAAAATTCGTTTTCCTTTCACATTTTTATGCTTTAACTCGATTTACAAAAAAGTCAAAGGGTACATGCTATGTATGTTCTAAACTCTACCACAAATAATGATTTGATAACCTGAGGGTAAGGTGCAGACCAAACCATCCAAATGAAAAAGCGCGAGGTAACCCTTTCCTTCCATGAGAAATTATGTTTTTAACGTTCGGTGAGCTGTAAATTCTATGCAATTAAGTAAATAATAGCCATTGATGTTGTCTGGTGGCCTCTTTGAGTTGGACAGAAAAAGGAGGCTTTAGATGCCGACAACGACAACGTCTCTGTTTAAGAAGGGTCACATTACGAAGAAAAAAATTAATTCCTTCACGTAAGCGATTGCTCTGTATTTGACAGGGATACATACATCATCCTCACGACATGAAAGAGAGAGTTGGAGTAATTTATAAGACAAAAAAAATAAGAAAAGAACTGATATTACGCACCGTGACTAATGTAAAACGTCAAATTTCTAATGTTTTCTTTTGGCTTCGACTAATCAGCAAAGTTATGACGATGACTTGACTTGAGCTGCTTGAGCCACACAAAATTATTAATGTGAAATAATAATGGGTGCCCTTTGCGAGCTCAAAGCTTAGATCTCAGGGTTCACAGAACTTTTGGAATGAAGGATAAGTGCCATTGCAAAACGAAAAAGTTTTTAACTTGACGGGTGCAACCACCCCCGAAAAAAGAACTCGCAGTGGGAATCATAACAATGTTACCGCAGGAGAATAGGACCTCCACTAACTTTTTTTATGTGAGTTAAATGAAGTCATTCTGAGAAGCAAATCTGCATAAATGATGACGGCGGTTTTTTTAGTGGTATCGTCGTGGCACAAGACTTTGAGCTGATGGATCGTCGTACTTCTCCAGATTTTAACCGCATCGAGTGAGTTGAGTTAACGTACCTTTTTAGCCATTACAATTTTATACGAGCTTTTGCTTCTCCAGCCTAGTGAGAGTAGACCTTTAGTGTTTCAGAAATCTAATTCACGTGCAGGTACCACACCACACCAACAAACCACCATACCATCGCCAAACATTTGCCTTTGAAGAAGACGATCATGATGATGATCATGAGGTTAGGTTTTAATGACGAACTTACTCCATCGAAGTGAAGTAGTAGTGCAATCTCTTCTCATTCTCCTCCGTCGTAGCCATCATTTTCGGTTCCAAACATGACGTAAGGTTCATGTGTCATGTGGCAGATCATGAAACGCAATAATTTACATTTTATTTCCTCTCCATCCCCAATCCAGTCTCCCTCTCTTGTTCAGGTAGAATGGGATAATTAGAGCGTGTGCTCAGCAATAATTCCACACGTCCTTGTGAGTCGAAATGAAAGAGAAAGAATGTATTTAAAGGCTGCGACTGTGAGAGACGATATTTAATGGCTTCCTCGAAATTACTTACCATCATGCATAATTATGCAGTGTAAAACATGATCCGCATATGGGTTTCTTGGCACGGCTTGCCCTTTGATCTCTAATAGTTTTTTTCAGCTCTTTGATTATTGAACGTTTAATGTATGTAGGACGTGCGCCTCTTTAAAAACTATTTCTTCTCTACTCAACTCCAGTCTAGAACGAGACTGTATAATGAAGTTGTGTGCCTTATATGGCAAAACGCAATGTTAATGAAGATGTGGAAGTAATCATACCCTTTTCCATGTCTTTAACTAACCGACGAAAAATTAGGGAAATTAGAAAGCATTTTCCATTTTGAGAAATCCATTAGTAAAGTGACGTCAAATGACTGAGTTCCTCCCTAAAGCGTAAAAATTTAAATAGGTTGTTGGGCAAGCGATAAAACGAAATAGGCCAAGCGTACAATTCTATGGTAAGAATCATTGACACTCCTAGAATTTGGAAACATGTTTACATTAATCAAAGTTTCCTGGAAGATTTTGTAATATGAAAAAAGTAGAACTTCCCGGGTAATAAGTATAAATACATTCTGTATAAAAGAAAACATGACGCAATGATTTTTAGACAATTCTTTCGAAATCCTATCAAAAATTGGATTTCTAAAGAAAACAACTGTTAGATAGGATGTTTCACAATATGCCTGCCATACCTAGTTCGTGGACGATTACTAAGAATATTGGGGATTTGACATTGACATCACCCTTAAAGCAATCCCTATTAAAGAAAGCACAATTGTAGTAAAAAATATAGATTGCAACGCATATGGAAATAAATGGTAATCGTGATCGGGATGTGAAGGCATTCCATGCAAAGTATAAAGCTTATGCAATGCAAATAGCACATGTAAATCATAACTTGCAACGCAAAACGAAGATGCACCTACTATAACTATATATTTAGTTTTCCATTTCCGACTCTCTCATCATTTTCCCATGCATTTTCAATTTTATTTAGCTCAACATGACTGTTTCATATACATTATCATTCAGGAATTCTAGTCATCTTTGAATAATTCAGAATAAAGATGTTTTTCCATGTACGAAAAAAATATCGATGAACTTATTTCTATTTTCCCTAGGTTCGCTTTCCTTTGATGTTGAGACAGGAAGAGCAAATGATCCGCTTGAGTTATTCCTTGGAAAGCAAGCTGGATTTATATTAAAACTGTTTGACGATTTTCCTACTGCCAACTATCAATACACATACACATAATATCGATCCTTCTTCTGATGTGAGTAAAAAAGTGTTGTCAATACAATATGATCTACTTAATCCGATTTTATTCTTTGGAGCTAGTAAGCAGAATCATTGGGTTTTATTCTCATAAGAAGATTTTTTAATCTAGTCACGCATTGCATAATCCTTTGAACCTGCACAATAAACCAAGCCAAGCCAGGTAAGATCTATTTTGAACATTGTTATTTCGGAAAGGGAGATAATAAAAAAACACGAGTTCGCATTTAGGTTACTCTGCCTCTGTACCTATATCTCTGATGAAATAAAAAAAGGTATGTGTGTGCTCCGTGAGTCGAGTGGGTAAGACCTCTTCTAATAATAGCTCGACAGCAGGACGTTTTTTTCTCCAATATTGCATCTTTTTTCTGAACGTTTTCCATTCAGGAATTCTTTTCTTTTGATAATCCTCATGATAAGATTATTCTCGAGCAACGTCTCTCAGAAGTAAACAGCTATTTTGAATAGGTAGGAGAAGAAAAAAAGAGGAAAAAATTCAAGAGGTATGCCTCATGACTTAACATCTCGTCTTCCATCGACATCGCAAAAACAGCCACCACCACCACTGCTGTTGTTGGATGGATGGAACAGACCTACCTTCATGTCTCTTCCATTGTATTTATATTGGTTGGTTGGCTTGGCTTGCCTTGGATGGTCGATCAATTGAAGGAAAAAAAATGTGTGTGAGGAGGAAGAAATGGGGCAAACGTATAACAAAAGGAACACAAAGCGTGTCACATCTGACATCATGACACGAGTAATGCCATTATGGAAAGTTATAAACTTAAGCACTTTTTTGTTCACTACTCTCATCTTTTTAATATCACAAAAGTTGATTTCATTTTCTTCCTTGATCGTCGACTCTGATATAAGCGTTGCATTTAACCTTTTCGTTTCACTGCATTGTCAGAAAATGTCAAATCTTTGGTGAAATGCTATTACTCATTCAACAAACGCCTTCCAAGCACATATAAAAAGGAGCAGACAGGAGGACACGGACGTCATCCTAAATACCCATATAGGTAAATGGGAAAGGAAAAAAAACATATCAAGATCAAAAACGATGATAAACGAGCATGGAAAAGTTCTTGTAATTTTTGCATCAGTCTCCATCATTATAACACCTCTCGGCTAAGATATAAGTAAGTAAGAAGAAGCTGGAGTCACCAAAAGTTCCCATGTTGTTAGCTCATGTTACTTCTCCATTCAACTGTCTTTCATTTACAAAGGAAACTACTGGTACTGCTGCCGGGCTTTTAGGAGATAAGACTCTCTGAAATATTTTAGTTAGTGTTTCGTTCCCCACAAACAAGAAAAGGTACATCCTTATTTCCTGTACAAGTCAAAACATTTTCTTCGTTTTCCTTTTTACGGACCGACCAAGAACATTGAAATCAGAGGCTCAACCGGTGTTCACTTACATGACATTTTATACAAGACTTTTTAATTTAATCACGTACGAAATGTTTTTGAAATTATTAAGTTCTCGTCAAATAACATTTACAATTGCCTTGAGCACTCACATTTCGCTGTTTTTTTAGGAAACAGGCCGTAAGAATTAATCCATGTAAATACGAGCAACTAATCAAGAATGGCAATTTTAATTTTAATGATAGACCACACCATCAGTTCTTCTCGTCACGTTGTTCGTTTTTTATCCGACCATAGCCAAAGGGTTATCATGCGATTGCAATGCAACATGCACACGCTTGTCAAACGAGCTCTACTTGTCATACAATCCAGTCACATTTATTGCGCCTGAAGTTAATGTCATTCACCAGATAGCTTTTTAAGGTATGGAAAAATGTCGCTTTTCTCTTCTGTAGCCAATGCAAGGCTTTTGTTCCAGCCTTTGTGTGTGAACGTGCCAGCAAAATTATGTACCTATTTGTTTTTTATTACAAAAAGCTTATGTATTTAAAGGGAACAACGATCTCTATGGAAGTTTGCGTTGCTGACGTAGCAGAAATAGTAGTGGCATACAGCAACCATCCGTTTTTCTTGCGTTGCCAGCCAAGTCAAGCCAGTACAAAAAGGCATTCATTGAAAGGACTTTTCATTTGATTTCATTAGCACATCATGAGGGAAGCGCAATAAATAACCTGTTAATTACCCCACGCAGCCAACAACATCCCGCCTGGCGACAGAGTCGACAATCAAAGATGAATGTGTTCTTTCCCTAATCTAATATAATGTGGCTTTGCTTTTGGGTGTTGCTCCCATCTGAAAAGACACCACCACACACACACACACTTTTGTGTTCATGTCGTTCTTTTTACTTTCGCTACCATGCCATACTGGGAGGAATTGAAATCAAGTGGAGACAGAAATACCGAATCATCGTTCCCAGGTTTTGTATCAGAAATTCAATAAAATTCCCTACTGTAGTAGAACACGCATGCACTAACTACCATGCATTTTTAGTGTTCAAATCATCCTGAGGGATTCGACCGTAATTACAAGGTTGACAATTAGGCTTAAAAAGCGTCCAATTGTTGTACACAATTCACGTCTGTCGCAATTTGCATATTGGAACGGGATGTGAAGTGTTGTACAATATTAAGGTAGCTAAATCTACCTATATTTTTAATGTTACTCGATTTAAGACAAATTTTCCAAATGATTTTATTCCCCTTGTAGCCAACAAAGCAAAACAAATAGGCCGCTCCCTTCATCCATCTTCCATACTAAACAGGATAGAGGAAATCAGCTAAAATTTAAATACCTAATCTAATCAAGCAAAATTTCCGGTGTTACTTTGCAGTAGTAGTAGTAGTGGTTAAAAGAGAGCATTATCTAATGGGAAGATTAAATTTTGCCTTACATACCTAGTCCCCAAAACACAACCATTGTATATCGTATGTCATACTAGAGAAGACGTGATAGGTGACAACTCCCACCACTTCAATTTATCTCTTGAACGTGACCACAGGCTTGGAAAAGGCTGAGCAGCTTTAACTCTTGTTCACGTTAATTGTCCAACTTGTCGCTGGAGGCATATCTTGACAATTTAAGAAAAAACGTTTTGAGTGAAATGTAATGAAATGAAAGGGAATGCAACAAAACAGAGGCAAAAATGGCATTTCCTCGCCTGTCATTTTCTTTCTCTCCTGTAGTGAAACGTCATCGTAATCTACACGTGGCGTGTTGAAATTAAACTTTAAAAAATCCAACTCCTCCACAATTTCTCGGAAACAAAGTGCACGTTTCATTCTCTTTTGCCCTTGGACTTGATGATTTATGTAACTCTTTGTAACCGCGAAAGTGACCAGGTATTTCAGCAAATGAGAAATGGAAGCTAAAGGGCAGATATAACATGGAACGAGGTTTTTCCCAGTATTATTCGCATGATCCGTGAAAATTCCTGTGAAAAGAGGGAAAATTTTCTACGATTTATGTACGTGTTTACTCGGAATAAAAGCTCATAGGAATAGTCAATGTGGTGTGGTGGTGTGATTATGCTTCTCGTATCCATATACAGGCGGCCACGTCATTTTCACCCATCCACTCCCATAAATTTCAAGCGTGCATCAATGCCATCATCATAGCTCAAATAACAACAATCGTTCGTCCCGCAGCAAACCACACGCTCGCTCGCGAGCATAAAACACAACAATTTCTCTGACTATGAGGGAAAAAGGGCTGAGGAATGTTTGCTAATGTGATAAATGTGGGATAATTTGTAGGGAAATGAGGCAGCCCATATATCTCTTGTTTCATGTTGTCATTCGTTAAAGGGGTGATAGGAATTGATGAGCTGTTGAGCACTGATTTCCCTTTTCAGAGAGAGACAACAACGTAGTAAAACGCAGTTTACCGGCAAAAATAGCATGTACCGTACGATGTCTCTTCCTTCAAACATTTTTCGTAGAAAATGGTGTTGTAACGCATTATACAAGTCTTTAAAATCTTGTGGAAATTAGAAATTTCCGCTTTGGATTTTCTAGATGACTGTCAGTAAGTAGTCTTAGCGGAGCGACGAAAAATACCTACGTATATCATGCAAAACCAAGGACACTTCCCAGTATAAATTCTATACATAATACATGAATACGTACGTTCATAAGTTATATGGCGACATATTTTTTCGTGAAGTCACCACTTCTCCTATCCTTCATGAGTCCCCGTAAAACAAAATGACGACGGGGCTATGCCATCATATCATTGGAATACGTACAAACCAGAACCAAGTTTAAGTTTAAGCGAACAACAAAAGGCGAAAGCTAAGCGAGCATTGTCATCAAAAATTATCATTGTCACTACGACTCCTATATATATTCATGTGGCAAACACATCACATCACATCCCATAAAACCAAAAAAACCCTTTCATTTCACCTCATTAATTTTAAATAAACTGACAGTCGCTCTCCATTTTTCTCAAGCATTACATTTCTCTCGTCTAGCTGACTCTTAGCTTCCCATAAAATTTTTATCTTGAAATTTTACTGTCCACAAAAAACAATATCCATTCCAATGAATATAAGTGCGTTGGTTAGAAAAAAGTGTTTACGGCTCATCAAGAAAAAACGTTCCTTGAAATGAATGGGAACAGACGATGTGAAAGTGATGTAGCTGATGCACTCGAATGGCGGCAAGTGTCAGCAGCCATAAGCAGAAGAAAATGTACTCTTCAAAAAAATGAAAAGGAAATGGAATGACATGGCATCGAACCCAATAATTGATCATCGAAAAAAATAAACAAACATTTTGGGATGAGATGGTCTAGAGTAGTTGCCATACTAACAATCAGTATTGCGGAGAGACACATTCAGGGGAAATGCGCCAGATTTCACTCGTGCCACCCAGTTACACGCTCCACTTGCTCTTGAATGCACCGCAGCAGGCGAGGCGAGGCAACAGCCTTTAGCCATTTTAATAAGATAACTTATGATAAGAAATAGATTGGCATTTAATATGGCAATGAATGGTAATAAATTGCAGTTGAAGGAGGAACAAGCCGACCATCATCGTCATCACAACCATCATCGTGTTTTTGGCAGGAGTGGTAGTAGATATCCACACTGGAAATTAGTTACATGTGTCCTCCAACTAAGAAAAGAAGGAGGATTTTTTTCTGCGTAGACGTTTTCATGACTATGACATTCTCGTGGCATCGGTGAAGACGCACAAAATATTAAATGTAATGTAATGATTATGAGGTGATGTAATTTAATGTGATAGTAAAGATGAATGAAATAGCATCAATTTACATTTCGCACGTTCCTGGAAGAAGAAGAAAAAAAGTAGTTGACAAATATTAAAAAAGCGAATAAAAAATACTATCTTCTCTTTCCATTCATGAACATCAGGGGAAATGTCAAATATTAAAGAGCGGGGAAAATGTACATCATCGTGAATATTAAATGCGGAGACAAAATTGCGGAAAAGGGAAAAGTGAACCCGAAATGGCTGCGATGAGAGGAAGGATGACGATGTAACGATACGATATGATATGATATGTCGAGGGAAAAAAATGGATGGTCTTGTTTCCTCAGTTCAGTTCATGGCATTTGACATCCTTCCTTCCTGTCTGCTTTGCCCCCGCGCGTGTATGTGTAGCGTGGGTAGTGTATCGCTATCGTTCTCTATTTTCCATAAAAATCGAGGAAAAACCAATACACTCTCTAGTGGCCCGTCTTTTTCGCCTTATTAAAATTGCTGAAGTGGTGAAAAAAATATGCTGAACTTGCTTTCATTTTACAAAATAAGAGTAGAAAAAAAGGTCGTCTATTAGTATTTAATATGCAGGATGAAACTGGTTTTATGACAGTTATGAGCAGTATTAACGAATGAGAGGTTCGTCCGCATCCCTACTTTTCTCTCCTGCTCGATTCGGATTTTCTTTTTTTTGGAGGGAATAGTAAAATCAACGAATGCATAACGACACTTGAGGAGAGACCCATTAAATTAGCGAGGGATAGCAAAAGGCCTTTTTTATTGGATCTTCAATATTCAGTCATCAAATATTGCCTTATTTCATTTTCTCTTGATGATGATGGCAATGCGGGGGCTGAGGGAAGCGAGTGTGGTGTAGTGGGTGTTCGCAACTGGAAATTTCTAGTAGTACCTATACACTCACTGATTCCCGTGTAAACCTCATTATAGGAGATGACATTTGCATTGTCACTTCAAGTGCCTAAAGACTATCTCAATTCTGATGAGAAAGAACCTTTGGAGCCTACAAGCACTTTCCCATTTGCTATTCGAGTGTTTGCACATTCACGCCAACTTCAGACAGGCGTTTTCTCACTTTCCTTCTCCACCAAATTAATACATTACATTACATACTACAAAGTTTGCAGAAGTTGACAGGTACGCCTACATCAAGCGTATATTTCTCACTTTCCTGTTGCAATAGTAGTGAAGTCGATTGAAAAAATGAACAAAAAAACTTGCTAATGAGATTGCGACAAAATGTATACATGCCTAATCAAATTAATGATGATACTCATGCAAAGCTATAGTTGCGAAATTAACAAAAAAAACTTGCTAATGAGATTGCGACAAAATGTATACATGCCTAATCAAATTAATGATGATACTCATGCAAAGCTATAGTTGCGAAATATGTTTCCTAGAAGAGCTCCGTTGGTATAAGTTAGTATACAAGCATTGAATTGAGAAACTAACAACTTACGCGTGCCCATAAAACATCTCATAATTTTCAGCTTCATTCGTGCAGAAAACGCTTTATAAATTCTCGAAAGTTAAAAGGGGCAGAAACCTGGCATCATCATTATCTCATTAAGTTCGTTTTGCTTGAGGGAATAATTAAATAAACAATTTGACCTGACTTTTGGTTGACTTGACTTTGTAGTAATCAATATGTTTATGAAAAGTGTTGCTGTCCTGTTCACAAAGGAGAAGAGTGCATTGACACAACCCAGGACAATGCAAAAATGTGTTTGTTTTGGAAAATAATTTAATCAATAAAGTCACTTTTTCCCTGCTTTCAAAACTAGACAATGTAAAATTGATGCGAGTTCGAACAAAAGCGGGATTGATTTATAGATTGCTCCAATTACTTAATTCGGGGAAGGAGAAGAGCTTTGCTAGACCCAAAAATAAATAGCTTGGCCAAACTGTTGGAGAAACGAGGGTTATTAAAGCTTTACAAGCTTTCCTATACAGCTGGCACCTATTTCGTAGGTATTGTTCGTGGCGTAGTTAAAAGTTAATGAAAATCAGCAGAAAACACGGAATACATGGAGCCATGAGGGAAATAACTATGTTTTTGATGACTTTGCCATTGCCCCAACATTATTCTCGCAAATCGTTATTTTTTGATACACTGACCGACACCCATTCTACTAAGACAATTGCAAATTTTCCGGGAGCTCAATCATTTTTGCACGTGTGTACACAAAAGCCAAAATATCTAGAAATTGGCGTGATTAAAAGGCGTTATAATTTCACATAGATCTTCACGTGGCAGATGAATTAAGGCTATACAAACTAATTGCATAAAGCTACTCATGGGCGCTAAATAATTTTCCGTGTAAAAATGTTTTGTTAATAAATAGCATTATATCAATTTCACATAGATCTTCACGTGGCAGATGAATTAAGGCTATACAAACTAATTGCATAAAGCTACTCATGGGCGCTAAATAATTTTCCGTGTAAAAATGTTTGGTTAATAAATAGCATTTGGCGGATGTGGTTACCTAGTAAAACTATATAGATTATGTAGTACAATAAGTTAATAACTGGAAAGAAATTAGAAGTGGGCTAGCATGGCAATGGGTATCATGAGATTGTAAAAAATAATTCAAATAACTTTCTATTTTCAATCCCAAGAACTCCCCAAAGAAGCAATAATATATGTAACTCTTACTCATACTTTTGGATGCAATCAACTTATTAAAAAGTATAAGAATTTCTGCACTGCTGAACTCTTTAAATAAACCATGCACAAAAGCCCGCAAAGGATTTCAACTTTGAACATGTGGGTTTGAAAACATCAAAAGATTAATCGTTACATTTCCAACTTGTCAGTTTAGTCCGTCTTGCGAGTGCTGAAAGATGTGCAAAATGAGTTTCGCATTACTTTGTAATTTCCTGTATTCATGGTTCAAGTAGATGTACTCAGCCGACTACTTAAATGTATGCAGAGGAATGATTTAAAATGCATGGATTTTAAAACATCAATCTTGTAACTTGCGGAGTGCACCTGCAACTGTTTTTAAAAGCGCTTCTTCGTCTTCTCGAGTGACACACATGGGATTCCTCTTTCGGTTTTCTAAATAAATCTGAGTTAGAGTAATTACTTCCGCGTACCCAAAATTAATGAATTCAATGGGCACATGTTAATTTGAAAATGTTATTGTCGACTAAAATCCCGGTTTAATCAAAAGTCCTGACCCTTACATATATGATTTTGGATATTAAAGTTATTACGGAAGGAAGCTGTTTGTCTTTCTACATCGGGGAGCAAACTCGAGTTTCCAGGAAATCCAAATTATAGGCACACATATGAGGATGGGGACAAATGTATACTTTTCCCACAAAAAGAGAAAGTAATTCCAATTCCTCTTGTCTCATTCACTATTTCATTGCACTGTTTTGCAGCCCGTAACGACCTAAACCTTTCGGAATCTGGGAGAGCTGTTCACATTATCCACCAAAATAGCAATAAAAGCGAAACACTGAAAAATATATTACGACAATATTTTATGAGCCAGTGTATAGGCTTAGAAGTATATACGTAGTATACCTTCACTAATCTTCAATTTATATCTCATACAAACTGCAGCAAATGCCTTTATTTCAGTAGAGTGCAACGGGCCAGGTCGGGTCGTCTTTCTTCTCTGTCTCGTAGTGTCTTTGCAGTTATGCAGCAATAAACATTATTATGATTTTTATATCTCGAGGTGAAATAAATCTGAGAGAGTCACGAAGCACTGCAGACTAGACTAGTCTTATTCGGAAGGAATTTCTTTCAAACTACGTAGATACTTTGAGACTGTGAATTTTCATTCTTTTATATTTTTGGGGGTGGATATCAACCTTTGAGATTTCAATGAGCAGTGGCACTTGCACAGACACATACAGACTACAACAGAACGAAGGTCCATAATTTTATTTTTCGTGGCTGAATAACAAGTCCTAATGCGACCACTCCGGGAAAAAATCTTATTTTTTTAGGAAACAGAGCGACGCACAGTTCTAACAACCAACGAGATACACTTTCCAATTTCACGAAGTCATGCAGTCACAAGAAAGAAAAGAAAACATTTTGATTTTTTTCTGTGCTCAAAGCAGTTTTTATTAGTGCGGGCGCTGCGCCACACGGAAACGTAAAGTCAACATAATATACGGAGTGTACACAGTTCCAGTTGGTACCCACACCAACAGTTGCATTTTAATAATTTATGTTGTGTGTTGCCCTACGTAGAAATGTATGTATGACAAATATGAATTCATAGAAAAAGGAGCATGAATTCAGTGTTCACTCATCCATCCATTCTGCGTTTTTAAAGAGGGCATTGATATGACATATTCTGGCATAAAAAGGCTCCGCAGTCTCTTGAACCCTTTGGAGCAATCTGCGAAAGAGGCCAAAAGGCAAAAGGAAAGCTTGCTTTAGTTAGAGACGTAGTATATCATTAAATGTTGGCCTCAGAGTAAATCTGTAGGCACTTGCTCATGCACACGAAAAAATTATTTTGATGGAAGAATGGCTTTATTGGAGTGACTCACCACCGCTGTTGATGGAGCCTCAAGCAAAGGATAGAGTTACTCGTTATTTTCAACCAAAGATTATGTTGGAACTACTTATGCTTAAAAATAGTGCTCACGACGATCAAACTAGATGCGTTGAGATGTGAGTCTTGCTTGCATTAGAACAAGGTACGTACTACATTTTCATCAGTTTCAGGCATTCAGCGAGACACCACGGAGATTTTTATCCTTTTTCTAAATCATCATAATACAAAGCTCGAAAAACATATAAATACCTACATACAATAAACTATGTGCATTTGATGTTGATACAAACAGTACATACACCTAATTCCTAAGAGATGTTGAAAGAATTGCTATTACTGGAAGCAGTTTGTGAGACCATAAAAAATAAGGAAATCAAATGTCAAACCAAATTTACTTTCTTGTCAGTGAAAGTAAAAGGAAATCTTTATGATCGAA
>JAHZMX010001567.1:2418-16003 GCA_027743895.1 Seira musarum | reverse complement strand
CAGCTCTAAATGCAAATTACTCCATAATAATTACTTGTGCTTAAATATGAAAGTCATTGCTACAAAAATCATTTCGTAGCAATAATCAACATTATAAATATTATAATAATCATTTCCTCGTATTCTTTCGTAAGGTACACGATCAAATGTTTCTACCTTTTAATTAAACACATCATTTCGTCTTCCCAAAAACATTTTGAAGACTGAGAAAATAAAAACTTGCATACAATCAAATTCAACAAATAAAATGCATTCAAAAATCTTTCATAAAAAGTTACTGTGCAGCTTACAGGTCAACGATTCACTTCAAAACTTGTCAAATTATCTATCAACCAGTACCAGTATCGCCTACATTTACTGTGTTCCTAATTGTATATTGTATCATGCATTTATGTAGGTATGTAGTAATAATAAATTGAAACCAAGATTGGTTCGTGCAGAATAAATGCAACTTGATTTTACTTATGTAAATATGCGGTTTCATTTGTAAAACTTATTGTTTTTTTTGCTTCCTTCACGCATAAAACTAAATACTTTTTATCACTTGCTGTCAGCATTACATAAACTTTAACGTATGGTACATTATCAAGGCATACATTGATCATTTCATAATTTGTCAAGAAGTACCGACTAATTTGACGCCAGAGTGCTAATTTAAAACGAGAAAGTTAGTTCGCCCATCACCACTTTAAAAAGATAATTGTTTGGTGTATTAAATTATTTCCATAAATTATCGTCTTTATATTAGATGAAGATACATATTAACTTGAAAGGGATATATTCACTGGGCTGGGGTATTTCATTATGCGTGAAAATATGAGATGTTGTCCAGTACCCTTATTACTTTATTCACCTTTAAAATTGTCCCAAAATGCTATTACTAATTTGTACAAACTTTCCTCATGTCAATCTTTGTTTTACATTTAAAAATTCCTCCGTTCGGTTTCTCTTTGTAAAATGGGTTCTTCTTTAGTATTCATTCCTAATTAGTCCCAAACGCAAACTCTGCCCTACTTCAATCAGTTAAATACCTTCAATTTTTCGATTGTTATGTGCCCGTCTCAATTTTCTACGAATCTACCTCAAAATAAAAGCGAATTGCATATTGCACTGAAAAATTGTGTTCTCCTCAATTCTCAACTTAACTGGCAGATTAAATCGTGTTTTACTAAATTCACCCTTTCCTGAATGAAAACAGATAAAGCAAATAAGCAATTTCTGTAACAATACCAGTTTACAATCATAAGGTTTTTGTTGCGGAACTTTGTAGACAAAATGGAAGATAGAACAAAAACTGATTTCTCATCATATATTTTTTATTGATGTGCTTGAAATTTTTTATCGAGTGCCGGTCTAAACCGACATGTTTGGCAGTGCTTTACCAATTTACAATTTAAAATGCCAGAAAATAATCTTTCGCAAATTGAGATAACTCTGCAGAATGTATATATTTAAGTACCTATATATTTTATGTAATATTGAGATTTTTTCCACAAGAAAAAACAGAAGGCGATGGTGGGCAGTATAGCAGTTCCATTATTTATTATTGAGATAACCTAGCACGCAGCAGAAATAGTTCTAGCCTACATTTTAATATTTTTCCTACATCTTATTTATTTAGTTAGTAATTAAAAGTTTTTGCATCCGAGAATTGTCGCTATTTGTTTGTGTATACAAGACATTACTAGTCTGAAATCTACCTTCAATTTTATATTAAAACCAAGTTTTTGCGCAGGTAAAAAACATTTTTTTTCACTGCACTTGAACATTATTTCCTTGTTTCATCTTCGTATTCTTACCTTAACTTCCAACTTCCATGCAATGTTTGTTTGGTAAGTAAAAACGTGGGTTTCAAAAATCACAAAAAAATGATGATAATGGGTCACAAAAGTAAGTATGTTTGAACTTAATGAAGTGTCTTGAACAATTTTGTGGAGTTCAGAGATGGTGTATTTTTCTCGGTATGATACGAATTCTAAAGGTGGCTGTTTTTTAATGAGAAAACGGAACAAAAAATAAAATGATTTTCTTTAATCTTACAGTAAAGTAATTTAGGCTTCTGAATTAGTATTAGTGGTTTGTTTGTTCATTTAATCGTGGGCTGCTGGTTTTTGACAAGTTGGAGAGATGTTATATTAAAATTGTTGCTTAGTTTTCGTTATGGATTTGGATGACCTTCGCAAAGCTTTGTGTTAAAGGCTGACTTTGCAGTCAGAAGTGTTTCCCATTTGGACACAAAAAATATTTTTTGAAAAATTGTGTCACTCGTTCACGACACAAAATATCATTGACAGGAAGAGGAAGAATTGCTGTGTGATGATGATGCTGAAAGGGAATTCTGTTTCTTTCCTGAGATTAAGACCCTCAATCAACGAAAGTGTGCCTCGAGCATTTCGATGAACAACTTATTCATCGTCACTTTTCCATCTCGTCTCACATTCAGCCAGAACTTTTTCATTGTAAGATCTGCTTGTCGGAGGCTGGGCAACGAAAGAAGTAAATTATTCAGGTGAGTGGAGCTGTTGGAAGGTCTGCAATTTGGGCGAATGAAAAAAATACGGATTGTATTGAGTTTGATTGTAAGAGAAAATGGTGTAAAATTGATGAAAAATGACACCCAAATATTGTGTCTAAAGCTAGTACCTTAGAACCGTAACGCAATCTGCAAGTGACGCCATGATACTCTCCCTGAGTTTTTTCACGGATTGATAGTCCTCAATCCGTGTGTCTGCGTTGACAAGTACTAACGCTTTTAGGAGGCAATACTCTTCCTTAAGAATGCCCGTTCTGTCCAGCCTTTCCACCACTTGCATACACTATTTCAGAAAGAGGATTAGAGGATTATACATTCTGTATATCATATGCACAGGTATTGTACGGGAAAACAGATCATTGGAATGATTAACCTTGTTTAAAGGGTAGATATTTTAGAAACTATAGAACTGTTCGCTTACCGGTTGGTATAACTCATACGCGTCGCAGTCTCTGGCGTGCTTCTCGTCCAAACTGAAATCCGAAGCAAAAATGAGTCTACCATTCATGCTAACTGAACGATACGCCAATGAGAGGGTTAAAACTTCCGCCCATGTCGACTGTAGGATTCTCATCTGATCGTTGAGCGTTAAATCCGTAAATCCTAATACGGTCCAATGACAAGATGATGTTCAAGATTAAATTTTAACAAAACTGCAAGAATTATGAAATGACAAATTAAAATGAAGGTGCGCACCAGGTACTTGCTTAGCCCAACTGATCGTGGTTACAATTTCTCTATCATACAGGTCACTTAGCACGGTCAAAACCCTTAGTTCAGGAGTAGCTGAGGTCATGACAGGATCTCCAGGTTGGGGCATTATAGCACTCGGAACCTCTGGCTCACATGCCTTCAACGCTGCCAAAATTTTTATGTCCTCAAGGGTCGGCTTCTTTGGAAGAACAGTTTGAACTGGGTCTGAAAAATGAGTAAATGTGAATATTTATAGCATTACAATATAAGCGTTTAACCGACGTTTTAAAATAATTGATTTAATTTAAATGAATTCTATGATTAACATAAATTAAATTTTACAATGATTAGCAATATAGTTTTACATACCAACTCGCTACGCCATAGTGGAATCCGGAAGCAGTATCCCCACACACGAGACAAAGCCGTTTAGGTCCTTCCCCTTCTTCCTTCCCGGTCGCCTGGAAGAGGGAGAGGCGGCACTGGATAATTTAAAGTCAAAATTGGGATTCCAGCATGTTTTAAAGCGAACACAAGGTAAACAGAACGGAACGAAACGATTTCATGTACATAAACCGATTTTCGCCAAAAGGCGGGCAGAAAGCAAGAAAGGGAGGTTCTATTATACAATAACATGATGGATTTATTAATTTGTCCCTTGAGAGTTTTAAGGTCTTACCTCAGTGCGACTGGAAAGGTTGAGATCGCCATTCGACTGCGTTGTGGAAGAGCAGAAATGTCTGTCTGGAGAGTCTGGGGAAGTACTGGAATCATACCCACTTTTTCTTCTCTGGTGCCCATGTCCATGATGACCTGCAGCAGCACTGTGAGGTGGAAGCTGGGGTGGTGGGACAGGTGTAACTGGAGTGGTAGGAGTAGTAGGTGGAGGCCCAAGAGGTGTCCCCGCGCCACTTCCTCCACCTCCGGTATCCATAGGACTCGTTCCGAATCCAAACGGAAAGTCAGTCTTGGGGGATGTTGTCGCTGATTGAGAGTGAAACGTCACGCTTGTTTCTGTGCTTGACGCTGCCGTGGTCGTCGTGTATTCCATG
The DNA here is from genome assembly GCA_027743895.1 of Seira musarum. Taxonomy (NCBI): domain Eukaryota; kingdom Metazoa; phylum Arthropoda; class Collembola; order Entomobryomorpha; family Entomobryidae; genus Seira; species Seira musarum. The sequence continues at coordinate 11,725 of JAHZMX010001567.1, read as the reverse complement.
TGAGTATCAGAGTGATGAATGGGAGTCGTAGTTGTTGACGACATGGTTGGTGACATTGCCGGTGAATGAAATGCCCTCTCTCCAGGGGAACCGGGTGAAAAAGGACTTCCAAGGTCTTCCTTTTTTATCACTGGCGATAAAGGCAACATTTGTCGGGAAGTATCTTCCCCAGCCATCAGTACCTTTCAAAGTAAATGTACCATACTTATGTGAAGAGATTATCAACATCATTTTCATTATTATTATGTACTCCTTTCCTTCCCTTTGCATGCACATGCACTCATGCACAGTTCGCGTGGCTTGGCCAAATTCTTTCATTGTTTTATCATCAGCTTTTATTGACGGTTCATTTGCATTTGCATCCGCAAACTGTCCAGTTTAGGACTGATAACATGTTCCTCTTGTTCGGTATTAAAACATTTAATCATCATCATCATCATCAACCGTGGAATACTTACTATTAGAGAAGACAGTTTTGCAATATGAATGCATGAAAATGGAATGGAAATGAATTGATGTAAAATTGCAATTGTGTGCACGCACACTTTAAACTTGTGAGCACACAACACACATCACATACATTACATTTTTCTCGTAACTGGTTGATAGAACAGTTCCGTCCGAACATGCTGCCATTTTTCCTTTCTGCTCTCTTTCTCTCTTCTATCGTTTCGCGTTCGCCAACACATCGAATGTGAAACTATAAATGATAGTGTGTGATGCAATAATATATGTATGAAAAACCGAGAGATACATTACCGAGAGACGCTATCTCACTATTATTTATAAAGTTTGAAAGGATAACCATATACTTTGTCAGCCTTGAACCTCGAAATGTACTCTGGAGTTACATTGCAGTATGTACATTTACTATAGAAAAATAGATTTCTAGCGCAATTTTATATCACAATATCACACTAGATTTTTTGTTCAGTATGGAGAGTAAAAGATTATTATGAGATTGCTGTTCTTTTCAACGACTACGCTCTCTTAGGTATATCCTCTTTCTAAGCTCATCACACCAACAAATAAACGTTCATTGATGTAAAAAATAAAAATATCAGTTTATTTAGGGTGAAATAGGGTACTACAGCACAACATAGAAACTAAAATGATTTAACACTAGTGCGAATAAGAAAATATTTGTTTATCAATGCATAAGGCAGAATAAAAAACGGAAAGGAAAAAGCAGATAACTGCATGAAATATAAATCGTATGTTTTATGCGCTTTCCTTGTATCAACATACAAAATCTTAATAATTTTAGTTACATTCGGGAGGACCATATTTTCTCCATTTCCCCCAAACAGCGCTTTAGTGTCATTTCTTAGACCTGGATGAAGAATTAACACGCCTCCACGTTCCTCGCAATTTGCAAATTGTAGAAAGTGATTTTTCTATTCTTACAAATGCACTTGCGCATTTTGGACTGGAAGTTAGAAACGTACGTGTTTGAATTTTTTAGCCCTCCAACTGAGTTCGTTTTTTAAAGTGAGGCTTATTCCGTTCAAATCTTTTCATTCCAAATCGTTTGGATTTGAGTCTTTACATATTCACATATTCCAGGGCAAAGAGGTACATATTCACAAGCGAGCCGTATCATTCTTCATCTAGAAAAATAAGCTTTACATGTATGTTCAGAATTTGAGTATTGACGATGATTATTCCTGAACATTTTTGGCTGTTTCGCGGCATGCACACTACACACATTAGCAAAGAAAACAGAGTATAACCCTTCACTCATACAATTGTACTAGCTGCTTCTACGATTATAACGATGATGTTTTCGAGGCTTAAGCACAGCTCGCGTTTTTCATGGTCAAAGTCGAGGACGATGTAGGAGAAGGCTCGGGCTTTTTCGGAACGAAATTCTGGGATAGAAACCGTTTGGCTTTCTTCTTCTAATATTCCAAATGAAATGTATGTACAAATTTGAGTAAGGCTACCTAACTTTTGATGAACAAAGCAGAAGCCGAACGAATCGCCCTTATACGAATGAAAGCGTTATATTTATATTTGATCTCCTAAAAGTTCTGTTCTCCTTTCTTTTTCACCAGGCTAACGCATTTTCGTTTTCTCAAACTCAGAATTAGTGTATTTTGAAGAAAAAACGTGTAACCAAGCTAGACAAAGTGGTCTGCTATGTAATACACGTGCAAGCGTACAGGGATGTGAATTTTTCTGTCTCATACTACGTTTAATGTAATGTATGTTAAATGTAAGAATAACGAAAACAAGAAATCAAACAAATGAAAATAAAAATTTGCTATACACATGGTTGGGTAATGGTTCGGATATACCCAGATATAAATACATTCAATTTGTCCAATCCACCAGTTTCAAATTAGAAAGTGACTAACTAAGGAATTGGTATCTTATATTGAAGTTGGGTTCAAGGTGGACTTTTCTCTAGCAATGCAAGCGTTAGTTATTTCCGCTAAAAGATGCGATTGTTGCACTATATGTTGCCTGATGAGCATCAACCTTCAACCAGTGAGGTAGAAGGGTACATTTAAAAGTGTAGCGTAGTCTATAAGCTTCAAAGTCAGTGTTTTGTATTTTCATGTGCATGACTAATGATAAACTGAGATTGCTTTTTTGACAGAAAAATTGTATTTTGCCCGTAGTTAACAAATAAATCAAATCAATAATCTCCCATGGGTCATTAAGAACAGTACTATTTTCCCACCCCATTCATTACATCATTTCTCTTTTTAGTGACATCACCATGAATTATAGGCCTTTCCTTGTAGGAATGTTGGAAAATGTACAGTGGGTGGTATAGAGGTAAAATGTCTTGCCCTACTGAATGAATTACTTGCATGAATTCAACAATTTTTACGCAATAAATGTTAGTACATGAGTATACTGATCGCTGTGTCATACGTAATATAAAAATCTAAGTATGATATTGGATTAAGCAGAAAATTTGAATCAAAGTGAATTGTATTCCTGCACAAACGCTAGAACTTGAAATAGTTCCTGCGTCTGAAGTGTATGCTTTATTTTCGTAGACAATTCTAAGAAGAGTATTTATTTGTACCTTCCCGAACAAATTCTCTTTGCAGCAGCAGTTCACTTTAACATCATCATACATATTTTTGCAGGTAAAGAAAAACGAAAAAAAAATCAATAGAATGGAGAGGATCCTGGCCTTGACTCTGGGCTGGAGAAAACTCAGTTTTATTCCTGGATCTGCACTTTACAAAGGCTGCCTCACGCCTGGTGTGTTGGAAAGCAGAGGAATCCTTTCTTTACATACTTTTTTCCAAAGCATCTACTAGCTAAACATCAGAATGGCCATAGTGCGTCAGAAAAACGGATAAGCGTAGCGTAAGTAGAAGTTTTTAACTCACGTTTTGCAAAAAAAAAAAAAAAAAAAAAAAAAAACAAAAAAAAAAAACAAAAAAAAAAAACAGTAGACTTTTGGCAGAAAATGCGTGTTTATAAATAAAGGCTTGTTTTTAGTTTTAATTGGCCTTGTAGACTGTTTGAGGTCTGAAGAATGCACTCCTTTGATTAAAGTATTACAACCAAATGATGACCTTGTGATGTTGGATGCAGAATGCAGTATGCGGAACTCAGTCTTGTGATTGTTGGTGACTTAATCAAATAGAATAATGCATTTCTTTTAAGTTTATAAACTAATATGTATCGCTATAGATATTTATTACCCAAAATTTCTCATGTTAAGTAAGATTGAAAACTAATTTGTTCAAAAGATCAGTGAAAGCAATCAGCGTAATGCCTCGGGCCTCGAACGATGTTGCTGATGAAGTTGATAAATAAATAAAGTACGTTAAGAAAGAATTAATCAATTGCATATATCCAGTGCGTAACGTACATCATTCATTTAGCGTATTTGTATTCAATATAATTTCCTTACGTTAAAAGATAATCATTCTTTTGCTACGAAAGCATATTTTTTTTTCTTTAAGTTCAGCAATGGTTTATGTGATGTAATGTAATGCATTTGCTCGATAGTAGCGACGACGCTTTTCTAACCCTTTACTGCAAGAGAATCGGTGCTTTGTGTTGCATTGCAAGTTCCAATTGTATTTTGAATTTTGATAATGATAAGCTAGGAAGGAATGCTTTATATGCAAAAGGAAAGCCATACTTGCAATACATAAATCTTTATGGTTTGTAATCATCTTCGTCATCATCATGTTGATATTTTGAATCGAAAGATTACTAATCTTCTCCTACGTTCTCCTTGGCACTCCATACATCACAAATTCAGTTATAAAGCATAACTGATTTATATGCAAGAAGAAGGATGAAGAAAATCCCAAAGCGATAGCGAAGGCAGATTGTCGATATTTTTTGTTCACGTATGAAAATCGAAAATAGATTTTTGTCCATAGCCAAAACCTACATCAACTCGTGTTATGATATGTCAAAACCACATTTTATTGGTGACTGCTAAGTCCTTTCCTTACTTGCCTATTATTCTAGATTTGACTATGAAGGAGTAAGCAGCTCTGAATCTGTACTGAAATTTTTGTTTGAACCACACGTCGTGCTTTCACTGAATCTAGCGCTTCTTTCTCTTGTCCGTACGAATTTTATATACTGTAAGCGTGTAGATACAAATAGTAACCGCAAATGATAATAATAAACTTGCAACTCTGAGACATGCAAGGGAATATAAAAATTATAGCATAATTCAGCATGTTTTTAGTAGTTCTTTCGAAAGGTTTCAGAATAGGTATTTATATTCATCATCTATGCTATTACGACATTAACTACAGGAAATGGTCAGAATAGAATATTATGAAAGTTAAGAGGCAGTAGTAGTTGAAACTATATTACAAACTGCTATTTGTTTACTTCGACCTAATGTTTGTTTTCAGCTACGTACTATCCATTATATAACTATGCACTTATAGCTGCTCGAACAACTTCATGTTTGTGTTCCACACCACCAACAAATTTAAAATTGCGAATGCATGTGGTAGTGGTAGTGGTAAGGTGGTGACAGATTATCCTCATTGGAGAGTTTGACGTTTCGCACTCCTAACTGCAGTTATCACTAAATTTTGATGAATCAGGTTCAAGTTTATCTCGTTATCTTTACACCCTAGCTTCAATGTCCTCCTCATTTGCATCTCTTATTTTTCTATTTTGGAATTTTGGTTATAAAGTATTAATACTGATTGTGAGCAAACAAACAATAAAGACGCATCAACCGACTTAACTCGTCATAATTATTTAATCATACAAAGCAGCATAATACTCACACCTTATCAGTGCTATTTTACTTTTATACTGTATTCCTGAGGTTTTCCTCTGATTTTTGATCACGAAAGGAAACAGTACTTTTCCATTATGAATAATTGTGGTCAAATACCTTTTGCCATCATGTCTCTAGTTCAATGTGAACAAGTTCAAACGTTTGATTGAATGACGATAAATTGTCAAGTGTTTTGCTTGTCGTTGTCGAAGTCTAAATACAATACTTTTGAGCTTCAAGTCACATTGAAGTGGGATCTGGTGTTTCACTTTCTGGGTTAACGCCTGAAAGTAGAAAGTAACAAATGATACAATCGTAACGAACTCGTTATATCCGAAACAGCAAGTGGAAATAAAAAGAGTTGGATTTTTTACTTTCAATGAAATGCAATGCTAGTCAACAAAAATTGTCATGCGATTTATGAGAGGAACACTCTTTGTTTTGGAATTTGACATTTTGTTGTTTATTACAATAGTAACGAACTCGTTATATCCGAAACAGCAAGTGGAGATAAAAAGAGTTGGATTTTTTACTTTCAATGAAATGCAATGCTAGTCAACAAAAATTGTCATGCGATTTATGAGAGGAACACTCTTTGTTTTGGAATTTGACACTTTGTTGTTTATTTAGTCTGAAGTAGAGCTGTTTTGGAACACTTGGAGGGACGAAGCTGAAATGGTTCTAAAATGGTAAACTCATTTCGCAGAATATTGTCTGATTTGTTTCATACATTAGTAGAGTTCCATATAATGTCATAGAAGCATAAACAAATGCCAAAAGAGACATTTCCAATAAAGTATCACAAAATCTACATGTTCCATTTTTGCTGCCGTTGAGAGTTAAATATATAAGTATATCATTACTATGCGGATTAAATAAAGAGAATTGTGAATAAAAAAAATATTGCAAACATTGAATAAAAATTCCGAATAATATTTTACCTAAGCTGAGAGTCTAAGTGTTTCATACATAATAGTAGAGTTCCATATAATGTCATAGAAGCATAAACAAATGCCAAAAGAGACATTTCCAATAAAGTATCACAAAATCTACATGTTCCATTTTTGCTGCCGTTGAGAGTTAAAAATATACTACACTCCCTTATAGAACTCCGTACGGACCTCGCTATGCGTCGCTACGCAACAAAGACATTGAATTGTTGTATTTGTGCTTTAGTCAGCACTTGCCCAAAGCGCGGTCCGTATGGAGTTCTATAAGGGAGTGTAAGTATATCATTACTATGCGGATTAAATAAAGAGAATTGTGAATAAAAAAAATATTGCAAACATTGAATAAAAATTCCGAATAATATTTTACCTAAGCTGAGAGTCTAAGGCTCATGTTTTAAAAAATTGCGTGCGTGCACACAACTTGTAAGTTTTTTCCTAATTATGTGTCCACTTAGAGCAACAGGGTTACTCTACAATTTCAAAATCGAACCTACACACATTCCGCATATAGTCAATCCATACACATCCAATGACCAAGATTTTGTTAAATGCAAAATGAATTTTTTAAATTCATATCATTTTCCTACATTTCCACTTTTTTTCTGAGTTACATGACATGTCATCATAATCCGAAGCTGAATGAATGCCTTTATGTGAATAAATCAAGAAAACTGCGTTATTTGTTTTCCGCCATGAAAGGAACTTTGAGAATAAATATTCATAAAAGCATGATTATATATAGTATATTTTATGTTTCAGTTGCTACCCTCATTTTATGACTTTACTTATGGCACTTATGCTATTTGGTATTCATTTTAACTCGCAATCCTCCTTTCACTTCTACCTTCAACTCGCTTATCTCATCACACATTCAGACTTACTCACATGCTATTCAGATTCGATTATGGGAAAGATGACTAATCTTTATTTTTTAAACAATGAACTTGGAAATTACTTTTGCTTTTATTATCCAATTCGTGTCACTGTGGAGCGAGTCTTGTATCGTTGTCATCAAATGCTCATTACGATTTCCCTTTTGACATTATGATATGATTCAAAATTATGTAGGTATATGTTCATATTCATGAAGTAGAGTGCAGAAATGTCATCTAAATCGAATAGTATAAATAAGTACGGAGGGATTACTTTAAATAATATTTTTGGTTAGCAAAACGACAGAGTTAATTACGAAATCGTAGATTTCTTGAGTTTTTCCGCTGTAAGCAGGATGTGTATACAAAAGCTTTCAGTTATGTCGTTCGTCGTATGTCATGCCAGCGTGTCGCTGACTGCGACTCACCACAAGAAGGGACAATATCATCACATAATAATATCCAACGAGTCATAACAGCAGCACAAACAAAAACAAGACAGAAAAAGAGTCATAAGTGATGAAATGAATTGAGTGCACTGTGCAAACACTTACATTTTTAAGCTAAGATGGGTATGTGAAAAAATATAGTTTTTATTATCACATAATCATGAAAGGCGAATGATAGAATGAAGAGGGAGAAACGAGATTTTCATATGGTAATGCTATTAAGCTCATATGCTAAGTAAATTCTTTAAATGAGTCAAGAGGAGTCGAATGTAGAATTGGAAATGGAAGCGTCCATTTCGTAAAACAAGGAGGAAAGGAAGGAACCGGCGGCGGCGCCCGCTTACTTAATGACGAATTAATATATTTATATACTTACATAAATAGTTTCGTTGTGTGAATAATATATCTGTTAAAATGCGATAGTGACGTAGCTGAAAACGTGTTAAAGATGAGATAATTGTTCTTAGAATACTGCTTTTAAATTTCTCATAAGTTCCGTAGGCTGTCAAAGAAAACAGTTCTTTGCAGTTGGACCCACGAATTCATGAAATTCATGACAACATGTATGCATGAAAAGTGTTCGAAGAGACCTTTAGAATGAGGAATCACAAGCTTTTTCATTGAAAAAATTTTAACCGCCCATTGTCGTTAAAAGTTTTCGAATTTTTTTATTAACAGTATTACTTAATTTTAAGCCCGTTCGAATGAGCTATCACAAGCTATATGTTGCATTGAAAAATTTAATAAACCATAATTATGTTGTCATTTGAAATATTTTTCAACCTTTGACCATGCAGTTAAAGCTTGACCAAAAACTGATAAGAAATAGGTGTCGTCGTCAGTACGCAAGGAACCTTTGTTCTAAACTTGAGGTCAATCGGTGACCTGTTTTGAAAATTATCGCGTACATGGACATTCGGTTCCGTCATTCTCAAAATATTTAGGTAGCTTCGCAAGTTTAGCTAAGTAATAACGTGATTAGGTATATTATAATAATATATAAAATAAATTAAAGTAAAATTCTGTTTGAAAACACGAAATTTGAGTTTAGTTGAATGTCATTATTTGTAGCACTGTTGCGTTGTATTGCAGACGCAGTCGATTATTTATTTATTTATCTAGATTCACCACCGACACCCCAAGGCAGTACCGTCGGTTGAGTTTTACAATAAGATTAAAAAGGTGGCATGTATTTTTAATGGAAAAAAATGAAAGACCGTACTTAAATAAATAAATAAATAATTAAGGATCTTATGTCGAGTGAGCTGATTAGCATAGCATCGATTCTTCGACGGAACAAAGAGGCTCTTTGTTGAGATTAGGATATGATGATCATGAGCATTACTATTCATTGTCATTGCATTTTTTGTTACTTGCAAACTTTTTCATTTTAAAATGTGCATGTAGGATATGACATTTATAAACTGGATTTAATGCGACGGTTATAAATGATGGATACGCGCAAGCGGAGTTGACCAAGATCTTTCCTACCTGTTATTATTTCGTAGCTGAGCGAAGCTGAACGAGTATTGAGATCGATGGATCCGTCAGTCCGAGAGCGCGATAACTTTCGCAAGAGGTCGCCAATTGTCCTCAAATTTGGAGCAAAGGTTCCTTGTGTAATGAGGAGAAACCCTTTACTGTCCCTATGAATTGTGCCTTTCAAATTTTTTAACGGTCAACGGCACGGAGCCGTTGAAAATTTTTTAATTGTTACTCATATGGCTTGTGGTAGCTCTTCCGAAAGCCCTTGAAATGTTTAATACTTAAATTGTTCTTTTAATATTTTGAAATTTGTTA
>JAHZMX010001566.1:0-14844 GCA_027743895.1 Seira musarum | reverse complement strand
CTTCCTTTAAATGTTTAATGTGATGTGATATCGCTTCTTTTCCTTAGAAGATATGTGTGGGCTTATTTATGCTGTGGCCTTTAGTATGCTAATGCTAACATGCCCTTTTGGTATGCAAGTTTCATGAGAACATGATGCTTTTGGGATACATATCTGTGTGCTTACGCCCTTGCCTTGCCTTTACCTTATCTCTTCTTTGCGGAGACTATGAATGAATGAACTTTTGGCATTTCTCGTTTTAAAAGGAGCTTCCCTATTCTAACATCTTCGCGTACACAATTAAACGCTCCGGGGAAATTATAATTTATTTTTAAAACGTATATGGTATTCTTCAGCTTTTACATTTTCTTGCAAAAATGAATTTGAGAAACAAGCTTGACAGTAAGTATTTCAATATTCATAAAATACTGAAGTGCTTTGTTCTGAATTACATAAGTAAATATGTATGTTTTGAGTATGTTTTGTCACAAAATACAACATGTTATTTTCACTTTTCCCATATAATCTTATCGATTTATTTATTTGTATGTGGCGACTGTCACAAATGCGCGAGGGTTTCAATCTTATCCGGTTCATGTTTCAGAGATTATCTTCTAAATGCCGAAGAAATCTTAGTGTTTGTACTTTCAGCTTCACGCAAACTTTATTAGTCTATGTCACTGGATTAAGAATTGATTTTTATGAATTTCTTATGTACAATTTTCTTAGATGTAAGTTACATAAAAGGAAATTGATGTGGCAATTAGAAAAAAAACAGTTTTAGAAGAGCTACATAATTAGTTGTACTCAATGTTCATGCTCAGAAAGCGATCAACTTTTTCCCCAGTTAACATCATCGAATTGGCAAGGAAGATTCCCTAAAAGAGACTATTACTAATAAGGAAGTTTCTCGAGCGTCAATTTGACGTATCCGGTGAAACAATAATTTGTTACGATTATCTTCGATGATACAATAAAGCACTATATAGTACATAATACAAAGTGATATGGACTCTTGGCCTTCATGCTTTGCCACACTCGTTATGAAAGGAAAAAAGACTTGAGAGTTGAGAGCGTGTTGAAGAGCAATTTGTTTTATACTCGCTTCTAGAGCATCAGCATTGCACAGATTCACACTAATTAGGAATGAAAGGGGAAGCGTCACTAAAATGATTAACGGTCATTTTTGCACGGATGCAGCAGGCGTTCTATTTGCGTTTAATTAATTTTTTGTTCTTTTCTAGAGTTACAAAGCTCTAAATGCAGAAAAATAGTATCTTAATGTCAATGCATCACGTACTTGACAAAAACTCCAAATTAAATTTTTTCCTCAAAACAGGAAACATATAGTCCATTGAACTTTAACATCTGCCAAAATTAAGAAGTCACTGCAATTTCGAGGCTTTTTTAAAAATCTTTGAGACCTTTTTGCCAAAAAAAAAAAAAATTTACAAGCGGAAAGGTGTTGACTAAGCAAGTCATGTTCTTTCCCCCTAAGTAAATGAGTAAACTATATTATTAATTTTGGTTTTGAGAGGAGGAGGAAGATGATGATGACGAGAAAAGGATGACTATGACGGAACAATGGTCATTTTTTCAAAAACAATAGAAACGTAATGTATAAAATCATAATGGCTTGGCAGGTAGCCCTATTTACGACAAAAAGAAAATGAAAAGTCGCTCTTAATGCGGACATCGGTTTTACCATCACGTGCAAGTTGTGAAATATAGGCAACCTTAGTTTGGCTTATTTACGACCATGAACAGTTCTGAATTTGCCATTGCTTTGCAAACAAATACTATGTTTAAGTCATTTTAATGAGCCAACCAGCGCAGTGAATGGGACTCAGCAGCAGGTGAATGACGACGAAGCTCCGCTTCACTGCAAAATGCTTTTGAAGAACAAGAATAATATATCGTCATTCATTTTATTTAAGTCATACTATCATCAAATGACCACTCACCGGGATGGTCTAGGTGACCATCAGACTTCATAATAGCTCTGATTAGTAAATTATATAGAAAACTTTGACTTAAATTTTACGATAGAAAGGTAAAGTTCACCGCACCCATTCCCTTCGAAAATTCCTTGTAAATGTTCACGTCTAACCGTAAGGTACAATATTTATATGTATAAATGACCAATCTACACTCGGCTAACTGCTTGTAAGACTTTTTATACGCTCAGAGCAAAATTGACTAATGAACTCATCATCAGTGCTTTATTGTCGCTTATTTTTATATTTATCTTTATAATATTTTTAAATTCCTATATAATCTATTCTACCATGTACTCAACTTTTACATTTTAAAAGAAAATTAAATCCTTTTGCAAATGTCAACTTTTTCCTTTGCTGTAGAGTATGCGCTCTGGTATTATCATCAAGATGGCGTAATGAATAGTTGTGTATCATGAAAATTGGCAGTTTTGAGCTGCAAAATGGTAGCAATTACGAGCTGAGAAAACGTCAGAAAAATTTTGGTCACCTAAAGGCCAGCTTTTATCGTAGCGTTTTTTGGTGGGATAACACATTACACGCTACAATTTTACTGTTACTTAAGTGGCCTTATTGGCGAAACAAGGTAACAATTTATCCACAAAAATAACAGCAACACCAATTCAACCTGACATGTACCGCCATCATCATAATCGTCCTATCTTTGCCGTCTTTATGAACTAAAAGGCTTTGTTTTTCTGGGCAGATTAAATTATACAGTGTACTGTACATTGTAACGAATCCTGCCTCCTTGTCTGGATGGATCTGATATTGCTAAATGCTGGCGTTTTTCTAGCTGTGTGCAACAATGCAAAGATTTGCTTACTTGCTCCCATTGATTGACAAGCTTTTTGGGATCATCATCACTTCGTTTTCATAAAAAGAGGTGGAACTTTTACATATTAACCAATAAATATTAACAAACACGTTTACTACAGCTTGTAAGGACAAAAGCAAGCAATGAACCTCAATATATTTATATCGGTAAAGGATGCTTCGTCTTGTTTGTGCCTTGTCTGAACTACCTGCTTGCATACTGCGCTAAACAAGATTTGATTACAATTTTATTTACTGCACGCAACGCACACTGAGTAAAGAAATGCATTTCCATATTTTATATCAATCCCTTTTTAAAAGCATGCATTTCCTTTATTCATGATTATCAAAAAAGAGCAAAGTTTTTTTTGGCTATGCAATGCACAATTACTGTCTATCTGCTTTTGGTATACATGCCCTTGTGAACATTTCTTCGGTCAAGTTCAAACAGGTAGATTTAGTTCTCTAAAGAAATAACCAATAAATATTAACAAACACGTTTACTACAGCTTGTAAGGACAAAAGCAAGCAATGAACCTCAATATATTTATATCGGTAAAGGATGCTTCGTCTTGTTTGTGCCTTGTCTGAAGTACCTGCTTGCATACTGCGCTAAACAAGATTTGATTGCAATTTTATTTACTGCACGCAACGCAAACTGAGTAAAGAAATGCATTTCCATATTTTATATCAGTCCCTTTTTAAAAGCATGCATTTCCTTTATTCATGATTATCAAAAAAAGAGCAAAGTTTTTTTTGGCCATGCAATGCACAATTACTGTCTATCTGCTTTTGGTATACATGCCCTTGTGAACATTTCTTCGGTCAAGTTCAAACAGGTAGATTTAGTTCTCTAAAGAAATCCCTGAAGTCAGCATTTATGTTAAAATGCAGGAGATTTAGTTGAGACGTGTACATCTGCTTCACCTTCTTCAACCTTTGGGAATGCATGTACATAGGTAATCGAATGCATGTTCGAAAGTGATTTTGCTGTCATATTCGACTTTTTTTCGAGAATTGCAACGGTATACAGAATGAAAGGATGTACATGTCTCTTTCTCTTTTTCCATTGTTTGCAGGCGTTTTTGTTGTTTGTTCGATCACAGTTTTTCGAGGAATCCAAAAAATGGAAGGAAGGGAAATGGGAAAGTGAAAAAGTGAAGAAGAAAGGCAAGCAAGCAAGTAATCATAATACTCAAATAAAATAGAAAAGGAAACCACCATCATAGTCTAGCTCGATGTGATAAATAATCCGAAGAGTGAACTGAATGATAATCATTTGATACTCGGGGTGTAATTTTCTACATATAAATAAAATATTAGCTTCTTGATTACAAATTTCAATTGAATGGGAGTTGTTGAAAGTGTAAAAAGTGAAGATGACGAGGAGTAAACATGTATAACTCACTTGTAGAACATATTATTGACAATCGTCATCAACACTATTATTAAATTTTTGTAGGTATCACGTAACAAGGAGAATCTAATGACAAAAAAAATAAGGAAAACTACAGATTTTCCCTCACTTCCTCTTTTATTACTTATAAGTAATATTTCTATTCATTACAACTGTCATTATTATTACACGTGAAAAAGTGGGAGCTCGTTTATTCATTACTTTATTACTAAAAACTACGACGAGCTTTTGCCGATTAAAAAATCCCATCTTTAATGCATTATGCATGCATGCACATGTAAAGACGAGAAAACCTGTCTGGTGTGTAAAAGGTGGTCGAGAGTGGAGCTATGGTATATACCTGTTCAAGTTCAATTTATTATTGTTATTTTTTTTACTATTTCTTTACTATCATATTTTTCTTTGATATTTTGATTACATTCACCTGAGCACGTCTTTTTTATGCGACCAACTGTATCTACGCATAAACAGAATTGAAACGAAGAACCATCAAGGTTTGTTTAGTATTTATTATAGTTACATCTCGAATCTGGCTTAACAGTCTTCGTTCATAGGTTGATGCAGGTGCGGACTGACTCTGAATGTGCAGCAATACTAAAATATTTTATACTTTAAAAGTATGGATTTTTACACGGCAAGTTAGTTGTTCGTATTATTATTGTGCTACCTACTACAAACAACAACCACTACCACCGCCGTGGTTCAATTCTTATTCTCGCTGTAACAACAACTAGCATTTTCGTTTGAATCTGAAGAAGATTTTTGTGTACTTGCGACGAACGAGTTGTAATCATAATAATGAGGCAAAATACTTTTTTACTGAACGCAGCAGTTTTCATTCTTCTTTCTGTCAAGTAAATGATTGCACAGTGAGAAAAGAGAAGAACAAGTGAAAAAAGTCACTTCTCTTCAAGACAAATACATACATACAACCAAAAACTCTTTTCATTAAAGAACACGTAGTAGTTCGCTTTGATTCATTTCTGCCTTTTACTACGATTGTTCATCATTCCGTTCTAAAGCGTCAAAAAACGGAGAGACTTTTCGTTGGTCGGTGAAGTTATTTCTACTTTGAGAAGAAGAAGAAGAAGTAGTGACTGTGATTACGTTGACGTTTCGGTGATATGATTATAATAATAGCGATGTTGATGTCGGTTGGAAACTTTGATATTCCCACGAAGTTAAATCAGCGTGTACACAACAATGCTCCCTAATATCCTTTCATTTCATGTGAGTGCACGTACGAGGAGGCTCGCCATAAAGTCAAGTATTTTTGGTGCATGATTTTTATATCCTTATTTTTTCATTAAATGAAATATTGATCAGCAATACTTAGCCAAGTAAAGAATACTCCTTGGAAAGAACCTGTCGTCTTCACTTGACGGACATACTTATCGTATCACTACTACAACTGTTGTGGTGAGCTATTCTATTACTAAAACGTCAAGTTAGTTGGGGTTTGTGCGTAATACCTACTTATCGTTGTTGGTGATCATCAGTTTCGTCTTCAGGACTTGCTCACGTGTGTTACGTTACACTCCCACACAAATAAAAAACGTAGCGAACTGTGCACAAGAGAGAAGAGAGGGAGGAAGTGACTTTTTTATTATATCAGAAGAAGAGAACGAGGAGAAGAGTAAAAATACTTATTTGTTACGTACTACATTGTTGTTGTGAAAAGTAAGAAGAGGAGCTTGACTGATGAAAAAATAGAAGGGTTGAAAACTCAAGGTTTCTCATTATTATTTTTCTTGACAAATGTGTACGCGCGGGCAAAGTTGTTGCATCGTATATCCTATTCTATCCCCTTGCCCATTTTTTTGTAACTGACAACTCATATTTCTGACCTGCTGCCGCTTGCTGCTATTTCATCTTAACAGAGGAACAGTGCCAAATTGTAAAAAGAGGAAATTTATTGTTAGTGGGAAAAGCTGATTGCTTTAGAAAGAACCATTTGCAATAACATTTATTTCCAGGTGGAAAATAAAATTATTAAAAACGACGTAAGGAGCAAGTTGTTATTACATATTACATACATCGCAGCGGAAAAGACGCGACAAATATTTGAGGCGCGTTGCATTGCATACTGCAAACCATTCAGTTCCCGCAGTTTTTGTAATGGTGGAAGTATGTTAGCTTGTGCTGGTCTTGTGTTTTTTGCCTCGGTATAAACAATACGAAGTGTGTCCCTCTCTTGATGGTTTTAATCTCAAGAAGGAAATTAGTTTCCTGATTTGCTGCAGATTTTCTGCTGATTGTACGTAATGTCATTATCTCTGAAAGTTTGTACCTAATTGTTTGCGCCAAGAAGGAAAAAAAACATAGCAAAGGAACCTTATCAAACAATCGTTTCTATTCTTGTACTCGATAAAAAAATCTTTTACAAGACGTGTGGTAGTGGTAGTGTGGTGTGGTTGATGTTGATGCTTCTTGAATTGCATGCAATGCAAAGTGCCACCCTATTTCTTCAAAAGTGAGCACACGAGTGAATAATATAAGCACCGATTTTGGTGATAAATTGAATTACCAGTTTTTACAACATCGCGGAAGAAACGAATCGAAAAACAAGTAGAAATATATTGCAATATATACAGTAGTCAGAAAATGAAAACTTGAGACAATATGTTTGTGTAGATGCATTACAAAAGCGGGCTCCCATTTGGTGCGGCTCTGAGTTTACTCACGACGAGTTAGCCACATTTTTAATGAATAATTTGCCAAACGACTGTGAATGAACGCAACAAGCGAGCGAGTAAGAGAGAAGAGAATGTGATGCAATCGAGAAAAAAGGTGTAGATTGTGCATTTTGTCGATGATTAGCAACTTCATCGTTTCTTCAGAAAATGACATTTTCAGCGACTCAGAGTACAAGGAGAAGGCGGTTACTGTGCCTTGTGTAGCAACAAACAAGTGAAAGGCTTTAGAAAACAAAGGAGTGGAGAAGTCAATAAACATCTATTAGAGTACACACGTAAGAAGGATCTTTTTCTTCTGGTTAGTCAACCAAACCCTTATGTTCGCTTTCGACTTGGGAAGCAAAAAATTATTTTGTCTGCCAATATAGTACATTTTCTCCGGTAATATGTCGCTTTGGCTAACCGCACCTAGTAAAAGTAACTAATTTAATTTTGGGAAAGTATTGAAAGATTTTTCTAAAAAAAACTAGCTTCCAATTATTAACACTGAATTTTTATTTTATTTCCATTCGTATTTGACTTACATTCTAAAAGTACAATGATTTCCTCGTATGAAGAAAATTAGGTCTTTAGTCTTTGAGTACAGTTAATGTGTAATGACTTAAACATGCAAATCCGACTGCAAAGAAAATTAACAGTCTTGATTTTTTGTACAACCCAGTTTGGTCAATGACGCAAATTCACATGTAGAGTTTCTTAACAAAGGTTTTCTTGGTAGCCACGATTGCAAGGCAAAAAGAAATCAAAATAGTCTCATCGATTTCCCCAAAAATGCACTAGTGTAAGGAAAAGAGACGCAGAGCAAGCTGATCAAAATAAAGATACCGGTTCAAGTAGAGGCTCATTAATATTTAACAGGGAGATTCACAGTATTCCATTACCGTTTTAGGATCAATGACCAACTCATGCGACTACGGCTACCTACACTGGTGAGTAGAGATGCATGATGATGGGTACCAATCCAACCACTTCACCGAAACCTAGTAGAACAGTGTCTCTCTATTGTACTCACATCACATCATGTGGACATTGTATTTAGCTCGCAAAAAATGGACAGAAGATGAATACGCAGGCGGCATCACACATATCGGCCAATGCAATGATGCCCACGCTAAAATACCGGAACAAAAGCACCTCATTAGCATGAAATGTGTACAAACCACAGATGCAGTTTTGCAATTTCACGTTGACTTATAATAATTTTGCGTAGTAGTAAGTTCGTTCGTGCCTCTTGTGAACCGCAATGTAAGGAGAAAAACTGACGAGAACGTTTTTATGATACATCAGCAGCGTGACAAAGCACTTGTCAAAAAATAGCAGAGAGACTTGCTCATTGTAACAAGGTAGCTAATTAAGAGCCACTTAAACCAACTGCATAATGTGGTTACTTCATTCCACTGGGCTCCACAACGTTCAAAGGTAATGCTCGCTATTTGTCATCTTGTACAGCAATTCATAACGAGACCTGTATATCAGTTTTAATAAGTTGTAATCGTAATTTGGCTTTGTTTGTAATCACACCGAAATTATTTGTAAAATGAGGTACATTCACATACCTACAGACGTGTTTCTGTCTTTATGAATAGAATGCAATCAATTTTGGGGGATGTGCCAGTGGGTGGAGATTAGGTATGGCAATGACCACCTTGAACAAGCCTAGCCGAAAGAAATTCTGAAGGACTTGTAATAAAAATGTCTAATGTTACTTTAACAAGAAGACCATGAAAATATTTATTTTCGTAATAATTGTTCTTTACATGCCGCTATTTAAGGAGCGATTGAATATTCATTAAGATTAAGGTACGATAACTAGCACGGATATAAATACTTTGCTGCATTGAATTGACTTTTTGATTACGTTTGCTTGAGAAGACGCTTTTTTAGTGGCTTGTATCTTATAAAAGATCATTATATCACTTGCTCGATTCACCTTTAAGATCTGCATATTATTTCTTCAGATCAGTATATCAAAGGTCATCTAGATTTGTTTATTATCAAAGTCATTATCATTGTCCAAGCGTTTAATCAAGCAAAATCTTTGCTCTTCCGCTTTGGCCACTTTAACTGAATAAAGGGTTTTGTGAGGAGAATAGAAAGTGAGTGAATCACTCAATGTTTTCGAAAATGGCTTGGTCATCAAAGTAATTGAAATCCGAGTTTCACACTGAATCAAGGGCATGACATGTCCTTCGTAATTTTCTTGATAAACTTGTTTTACTTTTAAGAATTGATTATACAAACTTATTTCGATTTGAAGTATCTTCTTGAGATCATCACTTGTTTTTAAAGTAGTTTTGGACTTCATGCTTTCTTTAGAAGCTTGCAATTTATTAACTCACTTCATCAGAAAAAGAAACTAAAGTTATCTTTTGGGATAAAGCCAGAAAGAGTTTTGGATTTACTTCATTTACTCCCTCTAGAATTGAGCCATACTGAGCACCACAAAACTTCCTCGATTCAGGATTTGTTGGTTGACTACTCGTACTCGTATGTACGTGGTTTCGACAACGAATTTTATGTGTTTTGAATGCAAATTGGAAAACTTTTTAAAAAACAAAAATGTGAACAAATCTAGTCTTCAATTTGTGATTGCTTCATAGCATGCAAGTAACTTACCCACTGTATTTATAAAGATATGTATGACATGACCATGTAAACAATTTCCTATTCTGTGACAAATACGCATATTTAAGGGTTTCAAAGCTGATATGTTCATTTTCTCTTCAGTGTATGCATAATGAAATACAATTCAATTTTAAGTTGTCCCTTTCATAACTTTTTTTTGTAGGAATAAAGATGTAAACTAAAGACAACTTTTCAAAATGCTTTCTAGATGTAAATTGAGCTTTTTTGCGGCAAGTGGTCCAACTTAAATTTAATTGCATTGCTTAATTTTTTTAACTGTTCAACGAGATTCATGCATTATTGAAATAAAATAGTATATGCTGCATGACAAGAAAATAATTTTTTGAAAGTTTTTGTCTATAACGTAAATTGATAGTTTTTAGACCAAGTCTACTTATTTCTGTGTATTTTGCAAGTTTTGCTAACCAAAATATTGAATTATGTAGGAAGAAAAATGTACACTGTACACATATAAACAGCTAGTTTAGTTTCGGTACATCTTCAATCTTCTAACATTTGATAAAGCTTGGCTTTCTTAAATTGTCGTGACAAGTTGGCGTAGTGCGATGATCTTTTCCGAAAAAAACCTTAAGTGTACTGATCAAGCACATAGTGCAGAAACACCATTTTCTTTCCATTAAACCCACTCCCGTTAGAAATTCTTTCCGCTAAGCACAGCAGCACCAGCGAGAAAAAGAACGAAGTTGAGGATATTGGGTCCCTTAATAACTTTCCACTTCGCTGCCCATCATACGCTTTGCTTCTTGTACTCCTCCGTCTCTGTGTTTGCTGAATGCTCTAGTACTCCCACGTTTTCTGAATGACAATGCTTCGGAGAAAAAATGACAAAATATTCATAGAGAAAGTGCTTGCTGACACTGGAACTGGTTGCAATTCTTGTTATTCTGTTCATCTATCTCAGAGTGTTGAGAACGCAATACATTTAAAAGTATTTTCTTGGAAAGCAGAGCAAATAATATCCCACTAGATTGCATGCCTTTGGGAAGCATGGATAATTGAAATGGAAAAATGGGCATGACCAAATTGCAAAAAGGGAAAATGTGTAATGGACCAAAGTTTTAGAAGCGTAGGGCATTAAAACTGACAAAACATCATCTCCTTTATCATCATCATCAACAACGAAAAAAATTACTGCTACAAGAACAAGACCGAAAAAATATTTTTTATGAGATAACGCATTCGAAAGCATTTCGTTGCATTTATAGTACTACTACTTAAGTGTGATTAAGGATAAGCCTTGCACACGCTTGCTTGCACGAAAAAAATATTCAATGGCTAAGAACGATACGGAATCTCATTTGCCAAAAAGGTTCGAAGTAAAAGCCAAAGTTAGCATTGAACTTTACTCATCATCACGAAATGACATTTTCTTGTCTTATCGCACAAAATGAACAAGTACTGCGTACAAGTGATGCGTACTTGTAGCTTCAGCTATTAAATGTTTTTCCTTCAATGTCGTGCAATACTTTTTGCTAGAGGAGAAATTCTCTCGCTCTCATTACTGCAGCGAATAAGTCTCCCAACTTTGTGTAGGGCCTTACATAATGCACAAAGTGCGAGCTATTATGAATTTTTCAGTACAAGCCTTCATAATAGAGCTTCCGCCAGTTTAACTTACGTAGTGAGAATTTCATGAGAAGGGATATGAGATGTTGTAGACGCTGATTATTATGATATCTTGTTCTTCACTTCCATCCTCATCATCGTCATCGTCATTTATTACGACTTCCCCAAGTCTTGCCGGTGTCTCAAGTCTCAGAAAATACGATAAAGATCTCATTTTTATTATTTTTTTCTTTCTCTATGAGCGTGAGCACTTGACTCGTTTTCATTTCATCCCGTCGTAGCCGTGCCGTAGCGCTAAAAGGAAGAAAAAGGGAGAAAGACAAGAGATCTAGTGAATTTGACTCGAGCTTCATTTCTAACACACTCATCTCCTCTTTCTCCTTTTAGTATTTGTCGTTGCTCCTCTTGGCTTCTTGTATGACTTCTCAATATTATTATTTTATTGTATGCTTCAATGAAATGAAGTTCGTCGACCCTCCTCCTCCCTTTTTAAAATAAGGTAGTTCTAAAAGCTCAAATGTTCAAATTCACAATGGCTTAAATGGACCATTTTACATCGTCATCTTTAGTTTTTTCTCCTCCTGAGTTTTATTTATCATTCATTTATTGCTGTTGTACATGCCAAAAGCTCTTTGTCTTTTATATTATTACGGCGACGAGGGCGTAAAAGTGAGCACATCTCTCACATCACATTCATTTCCCTTTAATCCTTTGATAATCCCTCCTGAATAGCATTTTTTCTTCCCTCATCAAATACTAACTGATCCGTACATCCTCAATCACAATATTTTTTTTTTTTTTTTGAGGAAGCACATCTTTCTCAAAGTTTTTAAATGTCTTCTCTGTAGTATAAAGTATGAGAGGATAGTCTTTCGAGCATGAAAAAACAACTGAATGAATCACGATGAACTTAT
The DNA here is from genome assembly GCA_027743895.1 of Seira musarum. Lineage (NCBI taxonomy): Eukaryota > Metazoa > Arthropoda > Collembola > Entomobryomorpha > Entomobryidae > Seira > Seira musarum. The sequence continues at coordinate 2,813 of JAHZMX010001566.1, read as the reverse complement.
TCCTGTCGTGCTTCGTTTTTGTGGTTCAAACTACTGCAACAATGTAATATTTACGATAATAACAAAAGCAATAATAATCGAATGCAATAATAATCCTAGATTTATACATTTGAAGTTTTTTCATGTGCGAAATAGGGACGCTTTTGTGCCTTCAAAACGGTGGCCAACAACGAATGGAAAGGATTAACTTCTTTGCTTGAGCAGAACTCGGGATCATCATCGTTCTCATTCTTGTGTAAAGGAATTCTCCCTTTTTCTCAATTACCTCCACTGGTGACCTTAAGAAAATGATGGTTGTGATTATGAGAATCTACGTAGCATTACATCACTACTGTGATCAATTCATATTAATAAAGTTTACATTCAAACTCGTACGTAGGTATAATACTGAGACAATGTTATAATCTCGTTTAAGCAGTAGAGATTGCATAAGCTTCCGCTCCACTGCTAAATGGATTTGTATCCTATTGAAATGTATCCTATTTACTAGATTGCACTGCAGCGTACCTCCTCATCCTTCTCTCAAGATTAAAACTGCTCATCGAAAAATGCTAAATTGGCAGTTGCTCCTTCTCTCATTCTCATCATCGGCCATTATTTCTGCATTAATTTATAATTCTGTGAAACAAAATGAAACTATAGCCAAACAATAAAGTGGGAGTGTCGCACAGTGGAAGCGGATTTTCTGATTGTTTCGTTTCACGATGTAATTTGTCGGTCGGAACATAATAAATTGGCGTCGTTTTGTTTCTTGCTGATAATTTGACAGAAGGAAATATTATAGACGTGCCTATAAACCTGAGAAGATGCTGAGAGCAATAAGAAGGAACTTGTAACGCTGTAATATTACCACGGTAGATAAGCCATCACAATTTCTACAACTTTTGATTCATAACTAATAACGATAATGATGATGAGCTTAATATGAGGACGGAACTAACGAAACGAAGAATTACCGTTGCCTCAGTCAATCAGCCACAGATTCTATGTCACGTAAAACTAATCTCTCTACAAACAAGAAATACAATGATTATGATGAGTGTTGTGTAGTAGCGCTCATAATCTCTAGTCCGTAGAACGAACGAAAGTAATCAAATTATTAAAGTGCTTTTGGTTCAGGTCCTCAAAAAAATGTTCAGCTTTTTTGTCATGCATTCTACTATACAATGAATGGTTCTTCGGTGGTGGTGCGAGACGTGATGAAATGGAGGATAACAAAGTCGTCTATGTACCCACCCTCCTAATTCTCCTTTTTGAACAAAACGTAGCGGTGGTTTAGGTTTGGATACATCGCAGAGATAATTCTTGAAAATGATTATACCTGTCGGAGAGGAATGCATAATAAAAGTTGTTTTGCTCTTGCAGCTAGTTAAAAGAGCTAGTATTGTTTTCGATAGAAGTCATCAATAATCTATATTGTATTGAACTTTGAAGATGTAAAATAATTCTTCTTACAAGTAGTTTCTGGTGTATGAACAAACATTTTGACATCGGCTAATGCAAATACCGTTTCTGCACGAAACCATTCCAGTTAGTTAGTAGTTGAGAAAAAAAACGTATCGCATTTTCTTTGCATGGGTGAAATTGTCATGAATGAGTACGGAAGGTAAAGTAATACCTGTTCCTCTATCACGATGAAAGATTTCAATTTTCTCTGCCTCTATGATTTGCTTTTGTTCGAGATGTCAAAATTTGGATGGGATGAGATGAGAATACGCCAGATTAGTATGAAATACGGGTTTCTTTGCGCGTAGACACTTATATTATATGATTTTGGCTATAGTTTTGCCTGTCTTTTTTGTCTACTTTGTTTTTGCTCTTACATGATGTATTTCAAAAATTACATGGAATTTTCGAGTCTCGTTAAAAAACTCTTATACTTGTTGTGCTTTAAATTTTAGCTTCCCTGATCCCAGGTATTACCGTAATGATAATCGCGATAACTGTATGGAATTTTAGTTGCTTTACTGTTTTTTTCAATCACTTTACTTTTAATCCACTTAATTGCTATTACCTTTTTGTGCCTTAGCTTTTTAACGTTTAGTAAAGCAATCATTGCAACGACATGAACTTGCCGCCAGTAAAGCTTTGGATATTAGTGAATGAGAGGGATTTATTTCATGTGTCTGTAAATCCAGAAAATTATCGTTAAAAAGTTTCAGGCTGAATCAGATATGTAAGTACTTATGTATATGTACCTAAACATGCACACTACAGTTTACCTAATCAGTCAAATCTCCTTTTGAACTTTGATAATGGCAGAACATTAGATAATTTTTTCACCTTGTGAGCGTAGATAAGATCTACGATCACACTTTCAAAGTAATAATTGCCAAGCATAAATTAAGAATGACGTTTTCTGCGCATATGTTTGGTTAACAAAAAATCAGTACATATTTTGCTAATGATACTTGCTCCATTTCCGTTCTTGCTCTTGCTTTACGTGACTCTGTTTTGTGTAGAAAGGAGTTGCTTGAATGATAAATATTTGTTCTATTAAAAGTGGCGATTGAAATTTCATCGTGTGTTCTACTAATAATGACTTACGATAGGCTGTCAATTATTTTAAATTTTTTCCAAAAGAGATAGTGATTTTGTATTTACTGACCAACTGCTAACAAGACAAGTTGTTTCATGCCTTGTTTTATTGATAAATGCTTACTTGTAAAGAAGTGCATAAAAGATTTGTTTGAGATGGAAGGCAGTACACCTTTCTAGACTTTGACTATTAAAGGGCGTAAAAATACAAGATCCCTTGTTGCTCCCTTATTTAATTAATTTATATGATCACGTGCTCTCATCAAATGCTGTAG
>JAHZMX010001565.1:17313-31707 GCA_027743895.1 Seira musarum | reverse complement strand
AAACTAAAAACCATTGCCACCCTAAGGAAATAGCATAGCTTCATAAAACACCATTTGTTTAATTTGCTCCAACTCCAACTGCACAAACTCTAGAAAAGTTAAGCACAACGTAAATTATGTGACATGAAGGAACAAAGGGTTTTATGTTTATCTCGTGGCGTGCCATGTTCCACATTTCATTCTCATTCTCAGTTTCTCTGACACAGCAAACCAAAGCCCAAATTCAGCCTGTCACCAACTTTATTTAAATAAATCACTCAACGACCAACATCAGCTACACCCAAACCAACTGGGAGTATTTTCTAAGAAATCTGTGTGGCTGCAAGCGAGGCAGACAGAAAATGAAATTAAGCGAAAAATTGCTTCCTCAAAGTTTTCATCTGGGCTTTGAAGAAGACAAGACAAAAAGAACAGATGCATTTAATAGAGAAGAAGCGTCGAAAGAATTACTAAATGTCTGGACATTTTATTACCAACTGAGGTAATAGCGTTTAAACGACCAGCTTTCCATACATGACAAAGCATTATGATATGAATTGTTTGCATTTTAACCACCCACAAAACATATAAATCAGTCACAAATTCGACATGATCCTTGTTTGCAAATCAGGCTTTTAAGTATAAACAAGTCAAAATGACATCATTTCCTGATTTGAAACTGAGCTTATGGCTCATTTAATTTTAGTTTTAACCTAACTGAGGAGTTACTTTAAGTATGGCAAAACACATTCATAATACCGACATTGAGATTTTTAGAATCGAGAATTTCTTCACAAGCTTCAAATAAGTGCATTTTGAGAGAAATTAAAAACCGTTCGATACTTCTCGTGCTCCTACAGTTCAGAAATAGTTGCGTTAATATTTGAAAAACTTTCATTTCACTTACTCACGTATCGTATCAAAAATTCATTTCTTCCAAGCGAATTAGTAGCTCACGTCTAAAATCAAATTCTTGGATGAATAGAATCTAATCAGTCTGGTACGAAAATGTATTCCCCTTGAAAAATCGTTTTTGACAGTTTGGACTGCAAATCACATTTATTTTTCAACAGATTTCTACAAATATGAATGGAATATGAGAGTAGCGATTCTTCCACCGGCAAGAGAGGCATGTTATCACATTAAGATTTCCTCGTTGTGCTCTATCCTTATGCAATGCGATGTGCCGTGCTCCTATCGTCTTATTTTTCTTGTACTGTTACTGTTGCAGTGCAAGGTTTTTCTAAGAAGAAAAGGGAAAAGAAAATCTAGAATCTCAACTTTCTGTTTGCTCGTCATCCGGAAAAAGTTTTCACGCCTCTTGAATACAAAATCAAGGATGGAGTGGAGAGTCCCTGTGTTCATACCAAGCCGTTCAAGACTTCTCAGCAATGAAATTTTCTACACCAAATGCTACACAACTACCTCCGGAAGGTCTACCACTTATCAGGATTTTCCCCGAAGAGGAAAATGTAGTCAAAATGCGTGCGGTATTTTATCCAGAGGAAATTTTTTTGACAATGTGGTGCTGCGGCATTAATACATGAAGCTTACTTTTGGTGAGACAGAGTCAATGCATTATGTCAATGCACCAAGTTAGATTTTCAGAGGGTTTACGTACGTTCCTAACACGATTTCCCTTTTTCTTTCTCTTCTACTGGTTTGGTTTCGTAGTCGCTTTTCTTTTTTTGTCGTTTACGAAAAGGTCAGGATTGCGTAGACTCGCTATTATTTTCATGCATGACAATGGGATGCTTTCCCCCAGAGCCAGATATATATTTTCCTCTTCAGTGAAAATAGCGCTGCTCCGGAAGTACGGGTGGAAGGAAGGAAGCTGCTTCAAACTATCAACTTTGTACAATACAGTACCCGCCCGACCCGAACATGCTATGATTGTACTCTGAACTGAGTGCGTAAGCTTCATCGTTTTTTGCATTTAAGCCAGACCATAAATATTTAAGCTGCACTCAGAAAATCCTAACACTTTCATTTTATCACTTGGACCTGAGTCAGAGAAGGCGGCAAACCATTTTTGTTGATGTAAAGGAATGGTGCGTTTGCCACAAACGAATTTAACCACTCATGCCATAAGCACAACAACGCAACGAGAAATAAGAGTGTTATTCCCTGCCTCTGCAATTTTTAATGCGATTTTACTCTGTTTGTTTGTTTCCCTTTTTTCATTATTACCGCGATCAACTTTAGTGTAATGTTCGCAATAAGCGTTGAGAATCGCATGGGCATAAGCATTTCAGCACAAAAAAAACTTACTCGTGCGAAAGAAGCTTTTTGAATGAGACGCTTGGCCCTTATCCATTGAATTCTAATGGTTTTTAGAGTTCTTAAAAATTCCAAGTATGCAGCAAACAGATGTATTACTTCTCAAATGAAGTTTACCAACAGCATTCATCCCTTTTTGGCAGATTGTGCGAGGGAAAGTTTTTTCTCATTTACAAAAAAAACGAGAGCTCCGACAAAATAAAAAATCTAACTTGTAGGGAAAAAATTAGTTTTTTCAAAATGAAGTTTTTTTCTCAGGATATTTTTTTTTTCTTCTAGAAATTCTTCGGATTCCATTCCATGTCCACGTCAAAAATGCTTTATTTCTTGTGCTTGCTTCTGCTGTTGAAGAATGAGCTTACATAAATTGGATATTTCCAACGATGCATGCATGAATGAGTGTCAGTCTGACTAGCTAAAGGTGAATATTGTGAATATTCTGCATGTTTTTCAATGCGAGGGAAAGTTTTTTCTCATTTACGAGAAAACGAGAGCTCCGACAAAATAAAAAATCTAACTTGTAGGAAAAAAATTAGTTTTTTCAAAATGAAGTTTTTTCTCAGGATATTTTTTTTCTTCTAAAAATTCTTCGGATTCCATTCCATGTCCACGTCAAAAATGCTTTATTTCTTGTGCTTGCTGCTGCTGTTGAAGAAAGAGCTTACATAAATTGGATATTTCCAACGATGCATGCATGAATGAGTGTCAGTCTGACTAGCTAAAGGTGAATATTGTGAATATTCTGCATGTTTTTCAAGCCAGTTTTCTTGCTTTTGTAGCATTTTTTTACATATGAATGAAGCGATCTGAAAAATTATTATGTATTCTCAGAGATATGTAATATTACTCAAGACGAAGCAAGCTCGCGTAAATAATCCCATTTTTGACACCCTCTCCTCTCCCATTCTTCTTGGGCCTTGTTAGGGTAGAAAACGTCTTCTGAATGTGACAGCTGTATTCTCACAAAATGTGAAAGAATGGGAGCAGTGAGAATGGAATTCCAACAATTTTTCCCGTGACATGCCCGGGTGGGATTAATACATATGGATCCTCTTACAATTTTCGACTCCTCCAAGATATGTCCGCATTATTGTAGTAAGTAATCTAAACAAATAATCCACTGGGCTCAATATCAACGATATAATACAAACACACTAAATTGGATTAGGAAGATCTAGCTCAAAAACTTTGTCCATATTAGATTATCATATGAAAAAAGATGGTTTAAATTCACCAACTTAATCCTAGCATAAGAAGAAATAATAATCCCCGAAAGAATGTTAAAAGAATTTTGTAAAATATTTTTTGATTACTTCAACTGTTTACATAATACAGCACGTTTGTGAACAAACCTTTAATTCTAGTTTAATTTTACACTTATTTTTTCCTGCGTTATTGGCCTGGAGGGGCGAAGGTTGGCAACTACAGAATAATGACATTTAAAGCATAAAATTGTTCAATTCGATGAAAAAACATTGTTACTGATTGCGATTTACAGTGTCCTGTCAAGAATACGAATTTCTAAATTCAGGCAGTAGTTCTCTACCACAATTTTACGAGAGCATATAATTTTACCTTTTTCTATGATTTGATTTGCTCTGTCGTCTATAAAAGGAAGGAAAGGAAGCCAACTGGGTTTATTGTACTAAAACGAAGGAGGAAGGAGCGATATGGCACCCAACTGTCAATTTTGTATGAGCCCTGCGTGGAAATCTACACAAAAACAGCACACCACACACCGTCTTGTAACATGCATGAACGCTGTAGTCTGGCACGGCATCATCAACTTTGATAAAAATCAACCATATCTGGCAGTTGAAATGACATGTTTCGGAAATTGGACATGTGGCAGAATAGTTTTTTTCTGGTTTCGAGTATTTGTCAATCGTCATCGTCGTTATCAGAATATCAGATAAAAAAAACTCTTTTCATATTTCCCCTAAAAGTTTTTTTGCTACTATAGGTTTGGAGAAACCCTGATTCATTTAATGATTACGTTCTTCTTCCCTCGTGCTGCTGCTGTACATTTACAAAGAGAAAATTGCTGGAACAGCAAGACGCATTTTTGGGGTAAAAAATCTGAAATTTAAGATGACAAAAATTGGGATCGTTTGAGAAAAACGGAAATTATATGCCAGAACACGTACTTCACTCTTGATAAAGACTTTTTGTTATGAAATCGAACAAAAGAAGAGAAGTGCATGTTGCTCAAGTAGAGAGTCAGATGAGAGAGAGCGTAATGGGGAATTGATGTAAAAAACTGGCTTTTTACCATGAAAATCTTTTCCATTTTGTTTCCATTATTTTGGAAATTGTGAGCAATAAAGAAGTGATATTTTGCCAAAAAGGGGATTTCCCTTTTAAAAAAATCTTTAAATTACTCAGAATCAGAGCAATTTAATGGAAGCAGTAACGCAGTGGCATTTAATGAGCTAATAAAAGCCAATTTGACATAAATGGTGAGGTGGGTAACAAAACTAACTGCTTCGTTTAGAAAGTTCACTGAGACTATAGTTTTTGTGTTATTAAAACAGAATTTACTACGCCATATTTTCCCTTGTAAAATCACGTTATTCTGGAAAAGCTTCATCATCACGATCGCTGAAACTTTTGGCTCACTCGCCGAGATCATTTGTGGCTTGGCTCAATACTTTTTATGAAAACATTTTATACCAAACTAGGGATTGTCATAGTCAAGCCATAGTACAAAATAGAACTCCTTAAAACGCTTGCAAAACATCGAATAAGTCAAACTGTGTTAAGACCAACATAAAATATTTTTGACTGCAATCCAACTCAAATAGTCCGTTTCATTGGACAGTCAGTTGGTGAAAAAAAGTTTATTTACTGAGTAATAAACAAGTTTGTCACAAACAGCAGAAGCATCAACTGCATCGATAATAAACAGAACCACCCACTGTTTGCGAAACGATGAAAGTTTTTTTTTAGAGTGCTTCAATGTCCATTCCCTCATTGACATCATTAAATGCAATGAAATAAAACGGTTGCCTATAAAAAAGTCTCATCCTGCGTGTATGCTTATTCATTGAAATGAGGAAAATATGTTTTATGTATATTTTTTATTGTCAGTTTAGCAGAATGGAAGAAAAAAGAATGAGAAAGTAGGGGGTGAGGGTGGTGACGATAGGACGGATGCAGTCAGAGAGATACGAAATGGACAGTTAGTTGAAGGAACATTAAGGAACATATTTTTTCTGACTATTGTCGTTGTCTCCTTCCGTTTAACAAAGGATGAAACATGGGACGAGTGGGTGCAATGCAAGCAAATGGCATTGATCGGAATTTCTATGAATCAATCATATTGTTTGGATAGAGTAAATAGAAAAAATCGTGGGGAGTTTGTGGGAACGAAGACACAATAAGAACCAGAAGGTGGTGAGTATGTATGAGTAACGCAGTCAATTCCTTAGAATGAATAGCCAGAAATGTATACAATAAATGTGCCAGGAAACTTTTATTTATTGGAAGGAAAGGAATCTTTGTGGGAAAAATCGATGTTATGTATGAATAACGCAGTCAATTCCTTAGAATAACCAGAAATGCATACAATAAATGTGCCAGGAAACTTTTATTTATTGGAAGGAAAGGAATCTTTGTGGGAAAAATCGATGTATGCACCAACGCCCATTTGCTTTCCTGTTTGTCTTGCACAAGAAAATCGAAAAGTCTTTAGAATATGAATAGGTATACGTATACATTCGGACAATATTATCACATTAATAACGAAATGGACAAGGGATGCTTTTTATTCGTCTTTGACTTTTCAAAAATAAAAATAATAGGGTAAAAGAGCTTGTTTATACAAAATGAAATATTGCCTCCCGGACAAAAAATTAAATTCATTATTTAATTTAAAATGGCATTTGTGTAAATAACAGAAGAAATGGGATAAAAATTGTAATTCCTTTAGCAGCCCGGTCAACCATACGTAATTGAATCTGATACCTGTCCTTCCAAACTACAATATATATAAATCACTTAAGATAAGAAAGTAAAAAATACGTATAAGTACAGTTGTTTTCGTTTTTTGTCCTGTCCAAAAGTAGGTAGTGGCTTATCACATTAAGTTTATGGTATAATGACTATGATTGAAGAAGTGAATAAACTTGCTTAAGAATGCTTGCAGACAAATTCAATTTAAGTTCCCCAAGACTTTTCCATGAAGTTCTCAACTAGATTCCGATAATTTAAGATGTGAATTTTTTGGAGGATAAATGGTCGTATTCTTCAACAAAGTTTTGGCAAGAAAAGCTGTGAGCAAGATGGTTAAAATCTTGGAAAAAGGCCTACGTAAACCTCAGATTGGACCATTCTCAAATAATTGAGTCTATTATTTTCGAAAGTTTTTCATCATGGCATATCCACGCATTGGAAAAGAACAAAACTAAGTCGCACTAGAGCCAAAACTTTTAGCCAGTTCAAGTTCAATTCGTTATGAAATATAACGAGCAAAGTTATCCTCGTTAAAGTAGGCACGATAGGGTGCGAAATGTTGTGTAAGCTGTTTCTGTTCTTCTTGGGTAAAACTCTTCTAACAAAGCTGTAAGCTGAAATTGTCTCAACGAGGAAGGTAAAATGTTGAAATTCAGAGCAAATGCATTTTCCACGCAACCTAAATCCTATTTTGCACCCATGATACCACACGATGATAAAATATTATCTTTCGATTATTTTTCATTAGAAAGATGGTTAAAATCTTGGAAAAAGGCCTACGTAAACCTCAGATTGGACCATTCTCAAATAATTGAGTCTATTATTTTCGAAAGTTTTTCATCATGGCATATCCACGCATTGGAAAAGTAACAAACCTAAGTCGCACTAGAGCCAAAACTTTTAGCCTGTTCAAGTTCAATTCGTTATGAAATATAACGAGCAAAGTTATCCTCGTTAAAGTAGGCGAAATGCGATATGTGATAGGATGCGAAATGTTGTGTAAGCTGTTTCTGTTCTTCTTGGGTAAAAGTCTTTTAACAAAGCTGTAAGCTAAAATTGTTTCAAGGAGGAAGGTAAAATGTTGAAATTCAGAGCAAATGCATTTTCCACGCAACCTAAATCCTATTTTGCACCCATGATACCACACGATGATAAAATATTATCTTTCGATTATTTTTCATATTTTCATGTCCAGCACGAAACATAACTATAACGCCCGTGGAAGACACGTCAAAAAACAAAAACCAACAGAAGGGCGTGTCGATTGCATTTAGCTTTTTGACAGCTACTGTATTAACCTCACATGCCATGCTAGATTGGATTGAATGCAGTAGAATTAGTCATTATCATTAACCACACGTATGGTAAATATGAGCAAGCCAAGGTACATAGCTAAAAAGGTTGAAGCTTTTCCAGTTCTCCAGACAGGACAGGGTATTTTAAAAGACTGTCTCCTGTAGTTATCCGCTCAACAAACAAAGCCCCCAAACGGATACGTCTGATCAAGAAAAATGACAAATGTGTTTTTCGCGTGTGACTGGTAAATTAGAGCAGCACAGAATTTTCTTCTTTTTTTGTCTATGTACCTTATTACATGCACATAATTATTAACTGGAAAAAAATAAGCAGTTTTTATACAGCGCCTTTTTAAATGGTAATTACTATAAGGGAAAAAATGAGGCAAGTGTACTTTGGAAAATCAGACAAGGTTCATGTGCATGAAAACTACCTATGTAAGTCTGTTTTGTTCATCAGTGGACGCGAGTTTGGAATTCCGTATTCATCTGGAACAAACAATCTGGGGAAAACTTGTCTCCATTGCTGTCATAAGGCAAACGACAAACGCAAAAAAAAACATCTTCCTTTTCAAGTGCCACGTAGAAAGTATATTTCCCTAACTTAAGGGAATTCATTTGCCATTGTCATCTTCTGTAACACTTTGGCAAAGTTTTAATTTATTTTGTGCAAGCTGCATTCTTCAGGGTTTGGGTATAAATTTAAGTACTGAAAATTTTTCATAGGGTTTCTGAAAATTGCTTTACCATTGATGTCTAATTAATTTAGACCCGATTAAATGAATAGAGCTTCTCAATGAAGAGGCATTCATGTCTTCTTAAAAACCTAATTTGTTGCCGACTTTCGATCTCTTCTTAAAATGGCATTGCAATTTGCAATGGCTTTTACAGACACCTACAAGACATATTGCACTGCATTGTCGTGATGATTGATATATTGATATTAACATTTAACAAAGTAAGAGCTGTTTTCCCTACCAAAGCCAGTCACTAAACACGAAGCAACAACAAAACAATTGACTTTAAATTAAGTTTATTGCCAACATCGGACGGACAGACGGTCACGTCAATCTCAATACTCGCTTAGCTACGCTCAGCTACGTAATAATTGACTTTAAATTGAGTTTATTGCCAACAAACACCAACCCTGTTTCATTTTCGAATGGAAAAGACACTAATGGATGACTATACTTTGGTTGTTGTTCCCTGATGATGCGATGTATCGAAAAACCAGCCACCCACCCAACCTAATAAAAGACCACACACTTATTACAGACGGTCTTAATGTTTTACATCTAAATTCTTGCAATTGACAGCTTCAATTGCTTCCTTAGAAAACTATAATTGATTTAAATTAAATTGATATTGAAATGGAATGGATAGCACTTACTCTGGAAAATTGAATAAAAATTAAGATCTTGGAAGAAATTTATGAACCACCAAAGTGAATGTCTGCGTTATGTTCCATCAATCATTCAGCTATTTTCATTTTATTAATCAAATCATTCTCTGCTAGTAATTCAGTTTGGCAGACCTCCCACGATACATTAATGCAACGAAGACGACTTCAGTTCTTGATACACTTACTAGTATTCAGGAGGGTAACGTGAGATCACTTTTAAAAGTAAAACAGATCGGTCTCAACTAACGTAACAGCATTCTCTGGATGGATTTTGCAGAGTGCTGGAGTTGGAGTCTCTTGAATTACAAGCGACTTGGAAAAACAAAGGCAAAGTTTTTGAATAGTCATTTTCGATTTTAATCAATTCTCCTTTTCCGTTGAGATCACTCACAATGAGGTTCACCAAAAAGTTCACAGCACAAACTAAAGTTTATGCCATTGAACCTCACTTGAGTTTATATTTTTTTGTGCATACGCGGTTGAGTGTGTCGTCGGCTTCTTTTGTAGTTTTCACACACAAGTAGTTTTTATATTTATTTCAAAGGTTAATGCGAAAGCGGTTATCGCTCACTCACACGAGAAGAGCATGGCTTTTTTGAGTGTTTTCATCTCAACTCAATGAATATAGCTTCGCGACAATGACAACGATCTCCTAAAAGAAGAAGCCGACAACACACAATCTAGAGAGAAAAAAGAATGAATCTCTTTGTGTAAATCTTTAATGGTGATCATGATCCTATCGTGATGACTCATGATGAATGCGGAAAAGAGCTTAGTACAAGCAAATAAGCAATGTTGGAGATCTTACAGACAGATTAGTAATAATAATGATGCATGGAACATAAATAGGTGGTGGGAGAAGAGGAATACCGGCCAAACATGAACCATTTTAATATGGTACCAGGGAAGATCATGGTTATTACGGTTGAATAATAATGAAGCACTGCTTCATGGCTTTTGTTGATGCGTATTTTATCGGTAGAGCTGAGAGAAAGATTACCATCCAACTTATTCATTTTCCAGGTGAAGCCAAGCCCAAGCCCAGCCACAGGAAGTTTTAACGAAAAGTAAACTGTTTTAGATGAGGGCGCAAGGAGAGTAACACCGTCAAACAAAGCGGAGCGAAACCACGCAATTTTTCAAAAGCAAAGAAACTGCTATTTACGCATGTACACTAGTACAACCATTATCCATTATTGCATTATTATTATTTATTTGAAATGTGGACACGGATAATAGAGAAAAAAGTTCAAAAGACGGGCGGCCGACAAGTCCTTTGATCTTTGAAGCATAGCAGGCAAACCATGAACGTGAAATGCGTTCATCGCGTGCCAAAATATCTATTCTAATCATCAACAATAAATTTTATGTGTTTCTAAAGTTGTTCATGTGAGTCTGAGACTGTGTTCACCAAAAAGCTGAGAATGAAAATGCTTTTCTTTAAACTTTTGAGAGAAAATGCCGAAACACTTAAAAATCTTAAGAGAGTGAATGAAATGCCGACACGTAGGCTAAACCATACTTGATACAAATATTTTTGCTCGTCGTTTGTCATTATTTGGATTATTCTTCTGTGCAATGAAAAGTGAAGTGAACAGCATCAAAGATCCATCTTAAAAATATTGAATGATGAATGGTCTTGTATTCATTGCAATTTGATTTACAGATGGGTAATTAACACTTCAGGAGGATCTTAATTTATGTTTCTCCGACTTACCACAGGGTATTATCTGTAGAAACCTTGCAAAAGATAAACTGAAATGTAAAAATTCCCATGATTTTCCTGATTCGCCAATTTAAATTCCAAACAGGCATGCAAAGCGGAAGCAAAGGTACATTATAAACATGACGAAACTAGTTATTACAGAAGATAAAGAAGATATGATATGGCTAACCAACAACTAAAACGCCCCACATCTCTTTGATCTTCCCCGCTTCCTGCGAGCAATACAAATTGATTACTTTCTTGCCCTTTTTCGGTAGACGGAAGAGATGCGGGGATTTTTTTCTAACACTAATTCTTGCGTGGAGAATGTCACATCACGATCATCGTGATTGTGAATGGCATAAGGTCACAATGTCTACTTCTTCTAACTCCTCAAAGCTGATGTCGATGTCGTCAATGAAATGCAATGCGTGTTGATAAAGAATTATGTAGAAGCAAGGACGGATCGAATCAATTTTTATCTATTGCCATTGCCAGAAACGCAGAAGGAATAATTCTGAAGGAATGTTTTGTCTCAACGAACGTTTTTTTGTCTCTTTGTCGCTTTTAGCCAGATGCGCCTCTGGTATTTTCTCTGGATGATTATAAGTGCGCGTAAGGATAATAATACCTATGACTTCTCGTTATGTACCATATTATGTTTTTGCTCAACTTATTTTGTCATGGTAGTATAAATCCATCGCAATCCTTGAATTTGAGGATGACAATTTTGTTAGACTTTTTTTGGAAACTTGACTACTCACACCACAAAATATCGTAGGGGATATAAATTGACACAAAGATGGGTCTGTCTTTCATCAGTTTCATGCAACTGTGAGATAAGTCTAAATGTTTCTGTATTTCTACTTTTTGTCTCTTCTAAGAATACAACCGTGCCTACTTACTTCCGTGATGCATACTGAATCCCTTTTATATTTTACCGATGTTGCCCTTCTTTTACCACTGGCTCATGACTTTTAATAAAGAATACAAAAGCGGCGGTGTCTTTGTACTTTGATCTCGATATAAGATCTACTATAATTTGGAGTGCATCTGAGTTTTTCATGCAACAATAATAATAAGCTCTGTTCCAACGCTGTCGCAAAGATTTAAAGGAAATAAAAAGCGGCCTAAAAATTATAAAGCCTAAAAAAATTAAAGAAATTTTAAAATTAAGGGACTTACGTTTCCCTCAAGCTTCGAATATCTTCGAAGCCTGAGTCGGCGACCGAAAACGGATATGGACCGAATCTTGAACGCTGTTTAAGGAACCAGTTTCCAGTAAAAAAGTTTTTAAAATCTATTCTTTCTTCACACTTTTCAAAGATAAATATTCAAAATCAAACTGTTCAGTATAGATATTGGATAAAAAGTTTGTTTCCGGGAACGTTCACACAATGTCTTTAGTTGATTCCAGCACTGGTCTCAAGTTTCCCCAAGGATGCTTTCACGGACTTGGTTGAAATCCACCGAAAAGGAGCAAAAACAGGAAGGAGAAAAGCAGGCGAGATGCGATGTTCTCCCCAACAAAACTGAAGACGAACTGATGACAGTGCTCTTCCAAGCAGCTCCTTTTCCCTTTCCAAACTCTGGAACCTGGGTAAAGCGGATGCTCTCACTTTCCTCTGGTGGAAACGTTCCTCGCCTCTATTATTATAAAAGACAACTAGCTTATCTTTTGATGCATACAACTAAAAATATTAACAGTAAATTGAGGAGCAGTTAACTACTTAACAGACAAAAATAGACAGTACGTATAGGCCAAAAGGTGGATGATGTCAATGATTTAACCGCATGCTTTAAAATATTTATGTTTACACCGTAAAGAATTGGTAAATTTTCATCCCACGCAATAAGAAAATCAACAGGACGAATAATATTTTCTTTCTACAATATTCAAACTTACAACAGCGTTATCATCATCATCATCCTCGTCGCCCATTTCGTTTGTTGTGAAGTGGCAAAAGGACTTTCATCAGTTTTCATCGGCACTGGTTTGATCTGAATCAGGAAACTTCAAAAGATTCTCAATTTCTTCGTACTACTTAATGCTTATGCATGCACACAAACACACACTCACTCACTCAGAGAAAGACCAAAAGGAAAGGGAAATGGTTTGCTAGGTTAGGCTTTCATTTATCTTTTTTCTCTCTATGAAGTGCTTCATAACAGCTCAAAGAGCGAAAGCACTTGACTCCTCTTTGATTTAGGGGAAAATGAAATATGAAATAATATCTGTGCTCTTTAAAAACTTGTTCGTAAAGATATGAGAGCTCATACAAAGAAAGAGATATACAAGGCATGGGTTGGGTAGCGCAGGGATATGATGCTAAAATGGGAGTTTGTAGAAAACGAAAACAAATACAAAAGCTTCAAAGATTTTCTCTGAACCTACCTTTACGGGGAGAGAAGCACAAAGCACAACAAAGCATTTAAATGCTATTTGCGTATGCTTCTTTAAACGGTTATATTGTATTTCTTTGAAATTAATTTGAAAATGATGACATACTTCCCAAAAAAGATCTCTTTCAGGTGCCATACACACATTTGTTGTGAAAATTCCGAGTTTGCTCTCGTTCTTTCATGTTCAAACCAAGTGCTACCTTTAGATTGCCACATCCCCAACCAAATTATGGGATTTGAACTGAAAAGCTTAGCTTTTTGAAGTTTTCTGACTTTTTTCATTCATGACAGAAAAGATATAAGTAAAATATGTTGATGACGATTTCATAGGAATCCACTTTCCAGATTTGATAACATTCGTCCAAATTAATTTTTCCCTTAAAGCCCTTGCCATAAATCTAGGGGAAAGTGGGAAGTGGGTGGTAAAAGTTTTGCCAAAAAATAGTGTGAGAATATTTTAAATTGCTCAAATGCCAAACGAAACTGAACTGACACAAGAATGGCTTGGTTTAAAAAAAGAAATAAAGAAAATATAATTCTTATGAACACAGTCATAGTTGTCCTTGTTGTGTTGAGCAAGAAGTTTTTCAAAGAACATTACGTTTCACTGGTTAAATAGTTTTGATGTTAATGGGCTATGCATGCTGGCTGGCGGTTGTACTGGTGGTTGTTGGTGATGATGGTGGTGCTGTGGTCTAGCTCTTTTGGTCGGAAGAACAGAGAAACAAGCCGGGAGTTGAAAGAGAAAGAAGTGAGGTCGGCAGCTACTTTGAAAACTGAGAATTCGTTTATATTCTCGCGAGTCAGTGAAACAGCAAAGCACATTAGCGTTTTATACCAGGGCTAGCATGCACTTACATTAGGCATTTTTTCTATGAAATATACGAGAAATAAAACTTCAATCCAGAGCAAGTACGTTCGTACTTACGTACAACCGGGGCCTTCATCATCTCTCTTGAGCATCATCCCTTCTCGGTAAAAGTGGTGAGTGAGGATGTGGATTGAATTGAATCCTGGATTTTATATGCAACCTCCGCGATACACAAGTATAACGTGTATCGACATAAACCCAGACACATTATACGAGTGAGTGAAGGGTTGTGTGTGAAGATTATTTTTGCACCCAGGATCAAAAGCGGCACTCCAATGCAAATTGATCTTGCGTTAAATAGCCTTGCTCTTTGTGCCGAACACTTTCAATCAACCGTCAGAAAAGGAGAAAGAGAGAAAGATGGTGATCAAATGGATCATCATCATGTGTACTTATCCCTTTTTCTCTTTCATGTGTTTTCCCTTCTCCTCTTCTGATTACCTCGGAGTAAGAGTACTTACGTACAACCGTACAGAGTTTCCTCGTTTATTACAATTTTTTTAAA
>JAHZMX010001565.1:0-17305 GCA_027743895.1 Seira musarum | reverse complement strand
TACTTATCCCCTTTTCTCTTTCATGTGTTTTCCCTTCTCCTCTTCTGATTACCTCGGAGTAAGAGTACTTACGTACAACCGTACAAAGTTTCCTCGTTTATTACAATTTTTTTAAAATAAAAAAGCGATCGCATGAGTGGAGATAGGTGACATGCATACATGTGAGTTTTATTAGTAAAAACAAAACACGCGGAAGGGTGGGTGAGAGGAGAGATGGAACACTTCAGTTTTCAACATTTCACTTCTTTAATGATGTGTGTGTAAATGTGTATTGAAATTGAAAAGAAAAAAAATACGACAGATTTTAAAATATTTCTTTTCATTTGTGAAACTCACTTCTCCCACTTGAACTGAACTTTTTTTTATATTTTGAATCATACCATGTAATTGGAAATGCTTTGAAATTGAACATAAAGTTTTTCAACCAAAATGCTTATGTTAATGATAATGGTGTCATTTATGAGTTAGTAGATAAATGCATGATTTGAAATGGCAAAAGTAATTGCTTATTTATTTTATGAAACTCTTCATTATACATGTACGCATTGTTTAACTCGTGTCTCAATGTCCTTAATTGTATCTAATTATGCAATATTTTGCGTTTATACAGAAGTAGTTGGCAATGTTTCACAACGTCAATACATCATGTTATCATCAGAGAGTTAGAGTCTACACATGCATCACTTTCATTTCAGTTAAATGTTTTATTAAATTTTTAGCTCGCTTTGTTATTGTTTGAGGATTCAACAGAAATATATCACTACCTAAGATGGTTCGTAGAAAATGATGGAAATGAGTTTCTTAAGAAAGTTTCGTAACCATTTTTAGCTCAAGCATTTTCTACTCGGAAGATTTAAAATGACATTTTTTTAGCTTCTCTCCCATACTACGTATCTCATCTGCCTTTAAAATGTCGTAAATGTGATTAATTTTTTCACATTTCGAATCTCCACCCGGAGCAGTAAGCACTCATCTTGAACTTTTTTAATTATTCAAAAGCACTAACAAAAAAAATTGTCGTAAATGTGATTAATTTTTTCACATTTCGAATCTCCACCCGGAGCAGTAAGCACTCATCTTGAACTTTTTTAATTATTCAAAAGCACTAACAAAAAAATCTGAGCTTCTGGATCATCAAATTCCCAAAAGGTATTCAAACAAAAGCAAAGTGTGCAGTTGATATTGCCACCCAGGATTCAACTCGTTAATAAAAAAATTGACTACATAGGACCAAGTCCTCGAAGAAAAAAAAAGAATTTGTGTAAATGAATGAGCACATTGTCTCAACTTCATTATCATCCCTGTTCTGAATGTATAATTTCCCTGTTCTCAGAAAAAAAAATCGTATTTTTTTGTTTGAGATGCTCTTGAGAAAGGTGAAAGAATGAGAGAAGATTATGCGAAGATTGTTGAAACAGCGAGAAATCCAACTCTTGTAAATGAAGTTTGTGAGCAAACATAAGCAAGGAATTCTAGACGAGTGTGAACAAATCTTATTCATCAGATCCTAAATTAAAATTCACAAGAGGGTCAAATCGAGTTCTGAGAGCGAGAGAAAGTTATGAGCTTTACAGTGATAAAATTGGTAACTTATGAGAAGTCACGAATTCTGAGAGACAAAAATGACGAATTTTCTCGCTTGTCATCAATTTCAGATACACATAAATAATGCTGATAGTGAATTTTAATTACTCAATTTTAATTGTGAAGTCAAACTATAATGAAGAATTCGTAATATTAATGTAAGTGAGTCATCACAAGCAGGAAAAGTACGCCTAAGGTAAGATTCAGATACTCTAGGGCTACTAATGATGAGAGGTTGGAAACGGAGTCGCAGTTATAAACCGGCCACGGAATATCATTTTAATTTGCGAACAGCATCAGTTTTCACTAAAATGCAGACTGGCCACGGGAATTACAAATAGCATAATAATGCAAAGAAATTAATTTATACCTGACCGGAAATCTATAGCAAACAATTTTGCCATAAGACAGTTACATTTTGGGGTCTTTATCTTATTTTGTAGTCCTTATTTATTGTAGAATTATTTGGTTTGCTTTTACTCATCATTAAATGACATCAAATGTTTAATCCTTCAGTTTAATGTTGTGTGATGATAAAAGAGTGTCAACTTTCCCCTTTACTGCTAAGTATGCTGTTGCTGCAATGTTGTGCCCGCATGACGATGTTTAGAAGGATAATAACGTTCATGGTGATGGTGATGATGATGGGCAAAAAAAAACGATGATGATATTTCCGTAGATCAAAGAGCATAAAGACCAAAGGGAAAAGTTAAAGCAATGCAAAACGAAAAAGAGGGAATGAATAGGAGGAGTATGTAAGTCAAAGCAAACGCTTTTCCTTTTTACTCAAGCTTGATGAATGACTCAAAAAAAAGTTGTGCTCCTCTGTGCCACACTTTGCCTATTTTCAAAGTGAAGATCTATAAACTACCTCTATTCAGATCCATTTTCAAACGCCCCCAGATTGTGGGACAGTTTTATACCCCTATAAGCATCATCATCCTCATCAACAAAATCAAGAGTAGAAAAGCAACCACCTAATTCCACCAAAACAACTTTGAAGTAATAAGGGACCCTTTACTATGAACACGAACATTCCGTCCATGTTGGCACAAAAGTTCAATTTTACTTTTTTTCTCCCGGAAAACAGACAACTTTCTCTTTGATGTTTGGCATTGATACTTTAATATGTTCTCGAACTTATTAGTCTTATTTGTTAGTTTTCTTTCAAGTCTTTGACTTCATGTCATGTTTGTAATTACGCAAAACCAGTAGGAAAAATCTTATCTTCTCAGTTCAATTTACGAATCCCAAATTCTTTGCCAACTTCCGGGATTATAACATTTCGATAAATAAATAATATAATTTGGAATTGCTAATTTGTGTTCAAGGTTTAATATTAGTATTGCTCGAGTTGCTTATGCAAAAACCACATGTTTTTAACATCAGTTTCTCTTTTACATTTTGAAATATAAAAAATGGAACGTGTTCAAGTGGGGCTTTTAGAGGATGATCAAGAAATGAAGAAATGGGTTGTTTGCTACGCAGGTAAATCATATATTTGTCTCATAAAAAATTTGAAACGACCAACTCAACTAGATAAGAGTACATAACATGGCAATTGCAAAATGATAGGTCAAAAAAGTGAAAACGTGTGCGACTTTGTTCATGCTTTCACCATCATCCTCTACTTGAAAAAATACTTTGGCTTCAAAGACAACATTTTTATGAAAATGTAGCTTTTTTAAATTTAATAATTTTTCTTTTGAAAGTTCTTTTGATGTCAGAAAGTGTGTTCTTTATGGAAAGATTTGCCTTGATGTTAACGTACATTAAAAGATTGAGATAAAAGCAAAAAAAATGAATAGATAAAATGACTGAACAAAGGCACTACAGGCTCTTCTCCTTACATGTTACCTTTCTAGCCTCTTTTAAGGAGACTGGAAGACCTGCTTGTGAGGAGCTGGAAACGTTTCAAACAATATTATCAAATGTCATGTAGGCATTTAGCTTCAAGTAATATTTCTACGAACTGTTGAACTTTTATGTAATGTAACATGCAAAGATTAGGTCAATGGAAGGTAAGTTCGGATAAAAGAAATAATTTCAAAATCAGAATAGAAACTTATCAAAGCGCGTCATTCAATTCGTTACGAGCAGTGGAGTATCATTCGGATGAAGTGCGTAGGAGCCCAGCAGACGAAAACAATTAAACAGCAATCAGAAGACGTTTATTTTGTTTGGGTAACTGCGTCACAACTCTCGTTGATTAGTAGAAACTTACGTAACTGCTGACCTGTTGATTATAAGTTTCTATTTTGGCAGCTACTAGCTAGTTATGTCAAAAATCGATTATATACGCTTGTTGTAAAGTTGTAAATGTGTAAAGTAGACATAAATCGTCTTGAGGAGACGGCTAGGACTACACATCCACATAGACATACAGCTTTTATTTAGTAAAAATGACTTATTCAAACGAAATCGCAATTTCTTTCCGTTGTTGCCCTCAACCAAAAGCTGAAAATAAATAATATTCAGCGCCGTTATATTTTTAAAGGCAAGATTCACCTATCAATATCACTTTCTTCGTAACCTTTCCAAACTAAAAAGGCCCCATTTCTCTTTCATCTTTTCCACCATCAAAGGTAAGCTTTTTTATATTTTAACTCCAAAGAAAAAAGAAAGACAGTGAAAACATCACATTTCAAGTCAAAGGGCAAAAGAAGAAGACGAAAGAAGACGCAGGTATTACCAACCTACCATGAAGCACATAAACTTTGAAAAAAAGAAAGAAATACACATACATACCTAACATACATTGTTGCTTTGCGTTATTCCTCTCTAATGTGTGTATTTAAAGTCATCATACAAAAAAAAGTCTTTTCATCTTGATTTTTTGTGTTTCTACCACCACTTTCATCGTTTAAATGAGGGTAATAATATGAAGTTTTTATTTCTTTTTAGTATAGGCATCATCATCATCATCACTAGTATTTCCAGGATTTATTTTTACTCTACGTACTACATTTGGATTGCAGTGCAATGTCGTTTTTTTACCTGTGCAGAGTGCGTGATGTGATAAGATAAGATGTGCATAAACGATGATCATCATGATGAAGAGGAGCTTAGTGCCATCCTCGTCATCCCACTTGATGGAAGAGAAACACACTTCACCCATGAAGAAGCTTTATCATATATGATTTACGTGGGGAAAGTGCGTATAAAAAAGTCACACATGCTATGTACATACATACATTTATGTACATATAGACATCATCATCATCATCATGATCATCACATAAAGAAGTTAACATGTAAGAGGAAAAAGATCAAAGCGTCTTGTCAAGACATGAAAGGCTTTTGATCAATGCTTTCTCATTAATAATGTCTTGTGTGCACAACAGCATTACAATGATAAGTACCACACAGAGGGTTTCCGCCTTTTCATCTAGCTTTTTTGAGAAATGGGGAAAAAAGTGAGGAGGAGTGATATGCATGCGTTTAAAGTCTTCCCTTTATACGGGGCTACAAAGAGATACATGTTTATAGTAAGTGCATGATGATAGTAGAGGTGGATGGATTGCTTAAGCGAAAGGTTTAAGTTATTTTTTAGGAGGAAAATGTATTAAGAAGAAAAAGGCGGCGTTTGTTCCAATTTCGCAGTCTCATTGCCTTTGTACATAGGTACGTACGTACATTTACTTTAGTACATACACAGTATCTTTTGAAGAGGAGAGAAAGGTAGCGTATATTATACCTCTTTTTTCACTACTTTACTTTGAACAAATTGCTTTCATCTGAGTTGAAATAACTTTTTACAGAGGACATCTTTGTCCTTTGTCACTTTCCCTTTGACTCTTTTCTTCAAAAAAATCTTTGACGATTGATGTGAATGTCTTGTGTTTTTGTGCAATCTTGACAGGAAAAAGGGAGTTTTCGGAAGGGACTTACATTCTATATTCATGATGATGATGATTCTTCCCTAAATCTTTCATTTCAAACGGATAATTCCAGATTTTTTAAAGTTAGCCTTAATTTTTAAAAGGGATTCGTTGAATTTTCAGGTCAAATATTGCTCCATTACGTTTCATGAAAAATGAATTTCCCCCAAAAAAGTCTTTTTTAAACAAAGTAATTGAATTTGTTGAGGGAAAAAGTAAAACGACAATACTGACGCTAACTATACGTCATCTCTAGAGCACAACATTTATTCCATGAATATTCTTTGAGGTTTCATTTTATTCTTCATTTCCTTGAGCTCATTTCTACTTTTTTTGTCATCATCAAAAGAATGAAAAAAGTGAAATTCCAAAATTTGTTGGACATATTGGTACCTGCGGGTCGACACATGAAAAGAAACAAGGATGACGCGGAACAGAGATATGTCTAAATCTAGCAGCTCTACACCCACCAGCATGGCAGCACCCACTACCCGTACATATTTTTTATTATTAAAGAGGAAAGGAAAGGTTGATTGTACGAACGAAAGCATGTAGTAGTGGAACACATGCCCCCATTGAGTTGCCGGGTCTGATTACGATGATATTACCATTTACCACACGAATGACCTCTTCTCTAATCTTCCTTTGTCGCTCAGCTACATGATCAAAGTCACATTCCGTCCAATAATCAAAGGAAACAAAGGACTGTGCCGACACACATACAAAGCAACTTTGAAGTTCTAGTGGTGATAGTGGCACTATTATGTTCTCCTTTCTCTTTTCACTCCCTTTCTACGCTTACATACTCTCTTTTTGTGGTGATGTTGATGATGAGGATGTACACATACCGCAATGATGGAGCAAGAGAGATGAATGTTTGCTTGAATTGTCCTGTCTACCCACACCAGTGCTCTCACCACGCACGCCACTTCATATGTGGGGAAAACAACCCTTTTTCCCTTTGTGCTCTCTGTTTTTACCCGGAATAAGCAACTATTTGATTCATATTATATCGGTGGAGGAGATGCATTCACTTGCAATACCACATCAGAAAAAGCTATGGGCACATTTCACCTAAAAAAATCAGAATGACTTAAAAAGGAAGCTTTGCATCCTAAAAACAAAAGCGCTTTGTAACGCCAACGCTCGTTCGATATCTTCTTGCGCATTTTGAAATTGAAGTCACACAAGAGTCCTTTGTTTTGAGAGGGAAAGAATAAGGGTCTTTTTGTGTCTCTTCAAAACCATTCCTGAGCTCAGTACCGAGTACCGGTACCGGACGCTTCGTTAAAAGAACTATAGGCGTAAACAGGCATTTCTCTCACATGATTCCTTTTTAAAGTTAACTCAGACCCACAACACAACTATTTTGCGGCGCCTCTGGTTCTTACATATCTCCATTATATTCTGGTGGTGATGCAGAAATCGTGGAAAGCTCTTTTATCTTCTCCTGAAGGATGCGCTGTGAGCGTGTTCCTCTTTTAAAAATGTGGAAAAAGTATGGCTCCTATTCAAGTTCCCTTTGAAAGTATTTCTTCTCTCCTTGTGTCTCTTCGGGCTCTTTGTCCCTTTGAAGTCGTCACAAACAAACCAAATTGAAATAAAGGGACCCTCTTCTTCCCCTCAATAGGTAGGCGATGAGCATGCACACACTGTCCCTAATGAAAAGGTGAAGTTTATGGGGGAAAGTGTGTTATACTTTTATCTCGTAATTAAAGCGTTTTTTTGTTCAAGTTCTGCAACTTCAAATCGAAAGTGACAGCAAATGGGATGAAGAATCCACGTTGAAAAGGTGAAGTTTATGGGGGAAAGTGTGTTATACTTTTATCTCGTAATTAAAGCGTTTTTTTGTTCAAGTTCTGCAACTTCAAATCGAAAGTGACAGCAAATGGGATGAAGAATTCACATAGTTTTATTTCATGTATTAACTTTGGTGCTTCAATTCAAATGCCATGGTCATACAACAAGAGCAGGCCTACAATACCAACTGACTTCTCATCGACATCACAACACAAACTTTTTATTTCTACTCGAACGTAACGAAAAAAATTTCAAAGATGAATGAAGCAGGATATATGTGAATTCCTGAATACTTTTTTAATCGGTCAATACCATATCTATTTAGATATTTCACGCTCTTTGCCTTCGAATGCTGCAATCTATTTCATCCGCTTCCTCATGCATCATTTCCCTCGACTTTCTCTACTATACGTTTAGCCTCGTCATTTAAAAAAAATGTTAAATTTTCGTACACTTATTATCAAAAGAAAGCTCCATACTCCAGGAAGAGGATCAAAGAGAAAAAGTTCTTAAATGTAAGTTTTATTCCAATAACAACTTTTTTCCTTGAAGTGAAAGGAAACGAAAGTAAAAGGACGGATGGAAGGATGATGAGGAGAAAAGAAAGCATTCATTTCTTTGTATTACATACATTAAACGATATTATATGATGAGGTTCAAAAAAAATTTTGTATGTAGTTTTTTTTTCTTTTGCTGATCGCTTGGAAAGATAAAAGAACAAGTAATACAAGAAAAAAAACTTGAAAGGAAAGCGTTCGTTCTTTTTTCTTAAACCTCCAAAGGCTCTTCTAAAAAATGATCGCAAATGCATGAGTAAAACGTAAAACTACAATACAGCCAGACAGCTATATCCAGCCTCGATTCACGATTCCCTTCGTCAATGCTAAATTTGAAGCGTGAGATCGATTCGAAACTGATAAATAAAATTTCTCAGCCTTTAAAAAGTTTGGAAATCTGTAACTGTAGAAAAATTGAAGCGGAGGAGAGCCTTGAGCAGGAGAAGAAAGTTGAAAACGCAAAACAATGATTATTGCATTTTACAAAGTGAGTCGGGGCAGAGCGAGAATGCTTCTTCTTTTACTACTTATGCAAAGATAGATATTACAATCGGTTTCACGTAACCAAACTCAATGACTGTGTCAAATTGTAATTGAAATAAAGGTTTTCCTCATAACAAGTCAAATAAAAACAAATATTAATCACCTGAAGTTTTTACACCCATCGGTTCACTTCAATTCAATAATGTAATTCAAGGAGACCTCTCTGTGAACCATTTCTTGCTGACATGACATGTACAAAGAGGAATCAGATTTTCCATTTGAAATCATGCTTTATTATGCACCTTGCGTTGCAAATAACTTTTTATGTTTGCATATACACATCAAAGAGAAAAAAGATCAAGGGGAAAGGAAGAGACAAAAAAGGATTTTCAATTAAATATTTGATCCTATCCATCTATAATCTCTCCCGCTCTTTCACGTGGAACAACAATTGAAAAATATCTAAAGAATGGGGGTTTCCTCTTTCTTTGATAAAAATATTGCAACAAGCAAGGATTGAACTTAGCCTAGCCTGACACAAAAAAAACTTTACAGTTCATCCCAAATCCCAAGTTATATACTATAGACACTATAGTAAACCTGCAAAATTTTCTTTGCCTGAAGAACAGAATCATGTCAAATAATATATAATTCTGATAAGGTGAAAAATTTACATGAATGCTAATAAAAAAGATTGCTTTTGAGCGAAACGTACATAATACATGTCCCTATCTACCTCTACCTACCAATTTTCATTTTGGCAGTTACGAGCATTACCTTAAATGTTGTACACCCTCGTTCTATTTCTGCATCAAATTCCATGAAAAAGGGAATAAACATTGACTTGAATCCTTATTTTTACCTATAGATGCTCGTGTTCCTTTATTCTTCAGTCGGTTGAACTTCAAACGATTTTCTTTGTTGTAAAAGGCACGGTATTGTTCCATGTGTTTTGTTGTTTTGATGATGGAGCAATGGGGTCTTCAAAGGGGAACAATCTAAAAAATATAGGTAAGCGTCATCATATACTCATAGTCATAGCCATCGCCAAGTTATATATACCTTAAAACGGTTTGAATACTGTTCTTCTTCCATCACAATAACTTTGAGGGTGGCTAAAGACCAAAGTATCTCTCTGATGGGGGATGAAACTACAAAAGATACGTATTTATCGATGAGCGCGTCGCGTCATCATTGCAGCGAAATGAGCGAAACAAGATACGATAATACGTAATATTCGTGGAAAAAAAGCAGAGAAAATGTGTAGATATAGTAGGTATCACAGCAAAAGAGATTCATAAGTACAAATAGAAAGATGAAATGATAATACACATGAGTAAGTCTCACGAGAAGATCAAGCAAAGAACTTGGAGAAAGAAACAAAGACGACTTACATGCTTGACAGATCAAGGAAGTGGGAGAAAAGCGTATCGTATCTCCCGAGAAGGAGCCTGTGGTCGACAATGCCTGCCTGTCTGGCTTGGATTGGATTGAAAATGCGTTGTCTTTTTTTTCCTATGTCGGCAAACCATGTTCGATGATGAAATAAATTCAATAAATGTGTATTCCACAAAATTACAAAAAAAAGCACAGATACAGTTTGTTTGATTTTCTAATATTAGTTTACCTGTAATCTCGAATTTTATTAAGATTACATACATACAACAAGTTGGTACAATGGGGGTTTCCAATTTTGAAGTCAGATTAGCCTAAATTCGGGCCCGCAAATGATAATCTGCAAAGAGAAAGTAGGTAAAGCGCTCTAGTTATTGTGGGGAAAATGTTTGTCTAATTTGAAGCTGATATATGAAATGAACATATCTCAAGTTCAAAGAATTTTCATATATACATTCGTTTTCTCCCAATCATATAAGGAAAGTGAGGTACTTCAGAGAATCACCTGTTTTCCTCATGGTTTACATCAAAGTTTCATGAGAAAATCTGTGGAGGAGGGCTTTCACTTTAAAGAGCGTCTACTACTACACACGATCCCCTTGTCCCTTTGTGGATGGGCTCTCGGTCTTTTGGTCGCGTGTGTTTATCATTCCAGGCAAAAGAGACGACTTGATGGGAGATGAAGGGAAACGGGAAAAGGGGGAAAGCAGAAAAAGACAGAGAGAAAGAGAGCACCACTACTTCTCCTCTTCTCGTAGACAAACGATTTTGAAGGCGTCTCTGTGATCTTCTTTGAAATCAAAGCAGAGGAAAACGCAAGTGAAAAGAAACGGGGATGTCACAAACGAGGAGCCGCTGTTGACAAGAAAGAGAAAAAAGAAAAAAAGCGAAATAGAAAAAAGGAACTCTCTGTGCGTACAAAGATATTAATAAGGACATATATAGTTAAGACGATAATATGATGTGGACCGTAAAGATTTGTAAATGTGCCGCGAAAAGTTCAACGGAGAAAAGAGTCTTTGAACAAGTTTTAGCTTTTGATGAATGTGCCATAATTTAAGGACTTACGGTATACCCCTTCCTGGTTGACATGAAAGAAAAAAGACAAACTTGCCGAAAGCGACTACCCCGTACTTATATGCTTTGATGAAAAGTATGCATGTAGGTCTCCATAAAGCGCAACAAAACCAAAAGAAAAAGTCCTTTGTGAATCGCAATTTTTTCTTTGAAGTATGTATTTGTAAAAGAAAGAGACCTCCTTTTTCCTCGCATTTAAAAGTCTCTCCTTAAAATAGTTTTCCCTTTCATGTGCCAGAGCTAAGTTTTGTCAAAGGAACTTTTATAATGGAACATTGAGTAAGCTTTTTACGTGTTCCACCTTCCTATTTTTTTATTATTATATCCTGAAATTTACCATGAAAAATAAGGAACATGTACTTATGGAACATTTAAGGACCTTAGATTAGGCGATAACGTTACTACCAAAATAAGTAACATAAAATGTTAATATAATTTAATCTATCAAAATAATTCGCTAATTAACGTAAAATTATGTAATTGGTATTTAAATACGAGATTGCATCATAAACAAAAGGGCAATTTCACTGCTTTGGTTTGGAGCTTGGAACGAATGCGAGGATCAGAGTTTTGTGGAATTGGATGATACAAGGCACTGGTACTGCATACTTGTTTTGGTTCGGTGTTCCTGAAGCAAATGCTGAACTCGTCTAATAATATGAAACATAATATAAACAGCAAATTTTTATTACGATATTTAACGTGTTTGACGGATTAAAAATTCAAAATGAACTTTGATATGTTTTCTTTGAGCAATTTACCTGCTATTTCGAAGTATTTCCTTTGATCTTGGAATGAGGCTGAGAGTTTCTCCCACAAGATTTCTAATTGAAATCACGTGCGAGTTATGCATTTTTTTAAATGAAATTTAAGATTCATATATTTCATCAGAAATTTAGAGTTTAAGAAAGTACTTACATAGAATTGCCAACAAGGAACCCACTCACGGCATCCTGAAAAGCTGCCATGTCTAATGCGGCTTGCATTGCTCCATTTTCACTAAACTTGGCAATACAAGAAAACAACCTTGTCAGTTCTTCGCAAACATTTTCTACGACTTGGGTCATAACCGTTGTCACAAGTTTCTCCGAGACGGCTGTCACCTTTCAACAACAAAGAGCAAAGTAAAATACGACTACAACACACAATGAGGGTTTCATAAAATACAAACCTCAGCTATCACATCAATCATTCCAAGAATTGTTTTGGTAATATAGGGTCGAACTCCCACGGGTTCCCCACATTTCTCCCAATCGTATCTCCCTGCATACATGGACTGCTCTATCTGTCCAACCACAGGCTCATACTTCATTTCCGTATACTTGGCAAAGGTCAGATTTTCCACTCCCTGGAGAAAGAAATATTATGAATGGAAATTGTCAACAACAAAACAAAACTCCAGCTAACTGCAAGAAAACGGTCTTTACCTTTATTGCGACACGAGCTTTTTCCACCGCGTCACTCATATCCGGATAACCAAGTTTTACCAATGCTTTGTATATTTGAGGCAAAATAACATCTTTCGTGTATGAGCAGTTGTTTAGGATAAGTAGTAAGGATGCAGTGTGCGAAGTTGGAAGTCCTGATCGAAGTCCACCATCTTTAATTGGTAACGACAAGGAAGACTTTCTTGACATTGACACTTGTGCCTGAGACGACGGTCGACTTTGTGATATGAGAAGTTCAAGTGACTAAAATTGCAAACACAAATTGAAAAAAAAAATAACTGAATAGTCCTTGGTTGAAAATGTCTGCATCTTTTGCCAAACATACATCAGCGAAAGCAGCCAAGGCATTTCCCATCCCCTCTCGCATCCTAGATTTTACTTCTTCGTTATTCAACAGAGGCCTTTCTTCGTTGTATTTCTGGAGCATTGTTTCCTTTATAACTTTACTTGCATTAACAATAACGGTTTCAAATTTGGCAGGCTGACAAAAGACAAAGAAATAATTTATATTTAAAAAGTTTGCACTAAATGATCATATATATTAGTTGGTGATTTCAATTTCATTTACTAGTGGTGTTACGAAGCCGTGGTCACCCATAGGTTCACTTGACCAAGTTTCCTGTTTATAAAGGTCAGCAACTTCGGTAGACAACTGATGAAGCATGATTTCCAATGAGTAACACCTTATAAAGTAGCAGAAATTGAGTCATATAGTCAGTCATATTTATAAATACACATTAAATATTTACAACAAGATCCATCATTTTGCAATGGTGTACCTGATTTGGAAAAGTAGATTTCTTAATACTTCTATCATTTCTTTCGGAGGATCTAAGGACAAGAAGTCAGTGTATGTGTCCTTTATAAAACCCAGACAATGCTGCAACCATTCACTTAAGGAATCGGATGTCCTATCTTGCCACTCAAACTCTGTTGTATTTGCAGAACCACTTGGCAATAAACAACTGGTAACAAGTGTGGCAAAGAGTTGAACTAAATTTATCATCATTTTCTAAAATATTAAAACAAACCGCATTGAATCACCTTATATTTATCCAACATGTGTTTTAAAATAAGGTATTTTATTTATCACTCATCATCCTACCTTCATATCAACTTGTTTTGAAAGATTTGGCTTCATCGGCAGGTTTCCTCCAAAATAGTCTTGACTCAAGTGCCAAAAATCAGGGAAGTACGTGGAAAACAATTCACAAAGATTTTCAACAAACAAAACTTGATTGGGATATGTGTTCTGCCAAATTAAAACATGTCAATAATAAGTTTAAATATAACGAAATTAGGAAAAACTAACAATAGTTTTGTCCATACCTGTGAATCTTGTTTGGAAGGAGTTCTGGCTGTGCTCGCATTGTGGGAAGGATCAACGGTCGAAAATTGTTGAAAGCAATTTTTCATTGAATTTGTCAGGAATTCAAAATGGCAAACCAAACAAACCCAAGCTGGGTCATAGTCACATTGCAGCGTCATTAAATAACCCAAAATAGCTCTTTGCTCGTCAATCTTTGGGGGCTTATCAACCAATTTATTTTTCAAAGTTTCTCGAAGTTTAAAGGCCCTTGTTTCTACTTCTTTTTGAAATTTTCGGAAAATCTATAAAATAAAACAAAGGTGCTTATTTAGTCAATTATATATGCAATTACGTCATTCCACCGAATTGAAATATAACAGTACCGGCTTGTCTGTCTCTGGTTGTTCAAATAATGCTTTCGCTCTGGAGTAATCATTAATGGCTTGATCGAATTCCTCCTTTTGAATACTTTTTTCCATCGTGCCTGGCAATACTAAATAAAAACTTAAATCTTTGGTATCCACTTAAGGCATTTCTGGTCATGTCAGCCCGATCCTTTTTCGCGAGAACTCCTTGAAACAATTTTCCAGCTTCCCTTTCGGAGACTAAAAATTTAAAAAGTCAACACATTCAAGCTTGTCAAGCATAGGAGAAAAGAACCTTAATAAAAAGTATTGTCGTTCGGGAATTCACCTCCTATTGCGTCGTCTATTTGAGCCACAAAGGATGTTCCATGCTGGATTTTATATTTATCACATTTCTCCTTTAAAACGATTAAAGCGTCCAACTGGTCTATAACGGAGCTTATATTTTCCTATATAATTTGCAATAAAATAAAACCATTGAATATCAAGTTTTAGTTTTGAGTTTGACAAGCTAAGCTAATATTGTGGTTTGCGACAATAAAAGTAGTAAAAATACTTTCAAGAATGAAATTTTCCCTTCCGTTTGAGATCCGACTTTTCTTCCCAAGAAATTCAGTCCCAATTTCAAATCATCGAATTGATGTTGCATGATGATTTTCCAGAAGGAACCATGCCGGACAGAAATTTTCTGATCTGAGATTACCACTTCCTTCAGGAAATATTTCAAGAAGTTCTTCAACAGGAAATTTTTTCCTATAAAAGAAAAGCACATTGACATTTGAATTTTAAGGAAGGATGGAAGGAATAAGTTAAATTTTGTAAGCCGAATGAAAAATTACTCGTTTCCTTCAGCCGAAATATGTAATGGATCTTCCTGCTGGTACGCTGTCATTGACAAAGGCCGCGGTCCAACGCTGACATGTTTCGTCGACCCATACTGGACTTTCTTTTGTCGGCCCTACACTTGTTTCTAAATATCCTGTAGAAATATGTGTAAGAATTAATTCATTAACGCACTTTTATAGAATAATGTGAACATTACAAAAAAATCACTTGGCCATTTGCACTGACTAATTACTATTCACATTCACTAAATCAATTATTTTTTCGAACTAAATCAGCTCATACTTTTTTGACATTCATTTTTACTTTTCCATAAGTTTATGAATCATGCCACGATATTATACAGATGATTTTGTTTGTAAACCTCCCATCATGTCATCGTTTCGTAAGTGGATATTGTTGTGCATGAAAAAGACCGGAATGGAGCAGAGGAAGCACAACAGCCGACAACGACTAGTCGGCTAGTATGTTCTTTGAGAAGAAGGAAGGAAAAAAGCGTGAAAAAAGAAGGAAAAAGAACTCGGGGAAAAATAGATGAGGGTGAAATCACAATATTGTTCATCAGCATCAGCAGAGTCAGACTTGTAACGAAAGAGAAATTGATTGTTAATTAAATCATAAACCATCTATGCAGTAATAATTCGTCATACATTTTCCAAACTTAATTCGACACTCATCAATCAGCATCAGCAGAGTCAGACTTGTAACGAAAGAGAAATTGATTGTTAATTAAATCATAAACCATCTATGCAGTAATAATTCGTCATACATTTTCCAAACTTACTTCGACACAAAAAAATAAGGTTTTATTTCGATTCTTATATTTTTTCTCATTTAACCCAGGTATACCCACCTATTTCATTTCATATGACATGTTTGAAGAGGAAATATAGAAAATGCATTGCAATCATAAAATTTTCGAAAGAAAAATTTATGTGAAATGATATGCTTTAATCGTCCTTTGATTTCTCAGCGTATTCTTCCATTTTGTCATCCTTCCTTTCATTTTGTTTCCTCTTCTTCTTCCTCTGAAATTGCTGCAGTTGGAGTGGTACTACTGACATCAGCAGGGTCACCCTTTTCTTTTTTAAAACGCTCTAAAGCTTCCTGTTGTAATTTCTCAATGTTCTTCTGGGAAATTTCGAGTTTCATGGCCATCCAATGAAAGAAACTAACGATGAGAAGAGAAAAGCATAATGGTGGAACCACAGAATAAAACCATTTTGATAACATGGGCTCGCCGGCATTTCTGTCAGATTTGAATTTGAATAAACATGAATTTTTGATTCAATATATCAAATGCTTGGATGACCTACTGGGGATATGATATGATATGAACAACATTTAAACTACAATTAGATTCTACTAAATTACGGTTATAGGTAATTTTACCGGTAGTTTTTATTGTCAACAAAAAATTTAAAAACCATATCACAGTAATGGCTTTTATAAAATATTTAGTGTACAAAACAAGCGGTTTTCTAATTCACAATTTTGATCTAAATTTTTGTGCATGTGGTAAAGCTTTTAAAATGAGATAAGTAGGAATATTAAGGCTTGAGAATGCGTCTACACCAGCATTTAAGTTACTTTGAACGCACAAATTACACAAAGGTAAAATTTAAAGCGTTTAATCGCCTCAGTCTACGCATTTACGCATCGATTTCATATGGTCCATTTTGTAATTGGAGCTCTCCTGCGTCATAAATGACCGCTGGCTCAACTGGTCTATCTGAGGGCTTCTGAGTCTCAGTGTTTTCAACAGCTCTGACAACTTCATCGAATCCTCGGACAACCTAATAATTCATATGAAAAATTAAGTAACATACCTAAGCACTTCTCAGAAAAAAATTATGCATTGCTTGAAAAAAAACTACCTTGCCAAACACGACGTGTTTTCCATCCAGCCAAGAGGTCTTCACGGTCGTAATAAAGAACTGGCATCCATTTGTGTTTGGTCCAGAATTGGCCATGCCTGAGAAAAAGACACGATTTATTATTAAGCCTTTTTTCCTTCAGGATCGGCACAATTGTCATTTATGTCCTTGACTCTTAAAAATAGGTTTTGTCTTGAAGAACCCTATAATGGCCTTGGCACGTATTGTCGAGGCTTTTGGTAGCTAAATTGACTTACTCAAAATTCCAGGGCCGGTGTGCTTGAGGATGAAGTTTTCATCTTCAAAGCGACCACCATAAATGGATGTAGATCCAGTTCCGTCTCCGTTTACAATGTCACCTCCTGCGCTCATCAAAAGATTCAAGAAATAATTGTATTAGATAAAGAACAAAGGAACTTGGGACATGATATTTCATTGTTGTCTAAAAATTACCTTGAATCATGAAGTTCTTAATGACCCTGAATTAAACCAAAAAATAAAATTCAACGAAATTATTTTAAAATAAGTCTAGATTAAATAGAATCTAGAATAAAGGTAGAATAAATAATTTGGCAAACCTGTGAAATTCGCTTCCCCTGTAAGTACGACCGTTAGCATCTCCTCGGGTTGCGAGTGTCCTAAAGTTGTCAACGGTTTTTGGAACAACATCTCCAAACAAGCCAATG